>APFE030710115.1:26169-41631 GCA_000404065.3 Pinus taeda | reverse complement strand
AATGTAATACTTACATTGAGGATATTTCACATATTATTATATTTTCAATAATTTTGGTAAGCTCCAATGTTCTAGTTAATGTGTTACATATATAGTTAAAAACAATTATGGACCATGATGAAATAAATGTCAATAATTTGCTAGTTCACAATAAAATTAAAATTTATAGATCTCAATGATTTGTCAATTCACAATTAAATTAACATTTATAGGTAAAGGAAATATCAAAATAAATTTTAGTTTAGTTTAGATGTTCTCTAGTGATTTAGTTTAAGTGTTATTTTAGTAATTAAATCAAATTTATATATCTATAAAAAAATATATATAGCATTATCACTATTCATTCTCAATAACATAGCCCAAATCAAAAGGAAAAAGCGCATGCTTTAAAGGGAAAGAAAAATGAAGCAAATAAAAAAACGATTCATATGCATCACCATATAAATATTCGGGAGAATTTCACTACAACTCCAATGTAATCGAAATGGGGCAATGTCGACATAACTTCGCTGCAGATTGGATCTGCTTTTTTTGAGTACTATAATCTAACACGCACATGTAACGCATGTGGTTCCGTGGTCCCCGGTCCCTCCCTACGTATGTCTCAAAAATGCTATTTCAGGATGATCATCGTCAAAATTGACGGCCGACCAACAATTCCGAAGGGCCGAATACCTGGCCAGTTTGAAATGTCGTTTGAAATGCCAATCAAGGATTTCAAATTTCCGCAGTAGCCATTGCGATGTGGTCCCCGCTTCCTCCCTGTGCATGCCTAGAAAACCATCACGGAATCAAGTAGTTCATTCCATCACACCACATCCTTATCAAACTTCTGTTTCTTGTTATTCTGACGTGCAGAATTCCTTTCTTGTTATTCCGATGTGCAGAATGGTTTGGAAGTTCTGGTAACTGATTTTAAATTTCCTACGAACGGTAACCGATGGGTGCCTCATTTGCCTATAAAACCACATACAGTTTTAAAGCATTCATTTCATTCCTCTCATATCTTTGGCACTCTGAACTGTAGGTTCGTCGTGTGGATGGCCGATCTCTGTATATATTTGTTATGTGTTTTTATATAGGTGATGTTTACAGTTGCTCTATGGTTTATGTTGCTTAGAGGCTATCCGAAAGCTTTGGATGCATGGAGACGAAGATTTTCATCCATGGAAGAATCTGGTATGATTTCATTCTTGTTATGCTAAACTTTTCTCCACTCAGATGTGTTGTTAGGCTATATGTTTTGTGTTTTTTGGTATTTTGTTTCAAAATTTTCGTATAATGTTAATTTATTTTTGATGTCTTGTTAAATTTTTTAGTCTACCTAGGTAGCAGCGGTAGCATACTTTCATCCTTGGAGAATTGTGACAAACAGAGTTGGCCCGACCCTCTATCAATCATAACAGGTAAATAGATATGCAATTCCCATTCATACTTTAGCTTTTCTATAATAACAATAACAAATATAATGCTTATGTGTACCATATCATATTTTCATTGTGTTCGCCTGTGTTTCTCACCTTCCTATATTACTTTTATTCCTCAATTTTTCTGTGGTTACTGTTGCTTTGTGTTTCTACTTCTATGCGTTTATGTTATTCCTACAATTATATGTTGATCATTGCTTTGCGTTACTATTTCTTTGAACTTTGTGTCCGGCTTAAAACCACTGAAATTTCTCTTTCTATGTTAGGAACATGCAGTTTAGAGTGTCAGGGTTATCTGTACCAATCTCCTTCTATGTTATATGTTTTCATTTATATTTTTCTTCAGGTTTTCTGTACAGATCTGAGACTAGCTACGTCCATGGATATGAGCAACTTGCATCCTTCAGTGTATAAACGGGACGTTGTAAACTTACGTCCTTTAGTGTATAAACGGGACGCTGTAAATTTAGGAAAGGATGCACTTCTCGGTTCACCTTGCAATATAAGAGCACATTGTTAAAATAGACTGAAATACATTTCATAGCAACCGTTTAGGATAAAGAAATAATCTAGAGAGTATAAATGGGAGCTTCATAGCAACCGTTTAGGATAAATAAATAATCATAGCTTACATCCTAGAGAGTATAAATGGGAGGTTGTAAACCCAAAATTTCTTTTTTTGACAAACTCTTCTCCTGTCGAGATTTTAAAGGACATTTTAAACGCTTTACACAATAAAGATTGGCATATTTTATATAAAAAAATTAAATTCGTGATGATATATTAGGGACGATATTTTAAAAATGGTGTTTTTTAATATTACAAAGACAATGATAATTGTTTTTAAATATACTAGCATTTGCACTTTATGTTGCAAAGGAAACACCGTAAGGCATAGAGTGGGGAAGAATAGTATAGAGTGGGGAAGAATAGGTAATCCAATCCGTCAAAATTAAGATTAAATTGATATATTAATTTTTCATTTACATACGCTGAAATTGTATGCAACGTAGGATAAGAATCTCAAGTTATCATTGAAATAAATAAATCTCTCTAGTACATACTTGTTATATGTATATAAATATTATATATATATATAATATATGAATGAAGATCTCTGCCATGATTTACATTACTGTGGCAATGCCATTTTTCTCTTGCAAAGTTGCATCCATTGGTTTTTTTAAGACATTAAAAGAATCTAGCTGCTATGGTTTGTTATGATCGATGGGTTATCATTTACATTATATTGTAGATGATGTTAGATAAATTAAATCATTTTGAAATAAACACGGACATGCCATTGGCATTGATTAGCGGCATATGCTACAATAACTGAAAAAGAGGTCGATGTATTCATTGAGAATCTCTCACACTAAAACTTCTTGAAACATGGCCTGAAACACCATGTGTTAATGATGTTTTCATAGAAGTTGCAACAATGAATGTTGAAGGCAACATGGATGTTGTAGAAAATAAAAATGTTAATGAAATTTCCATGCAATAGTGTCCTTGAGAGACAAAATATTTCTTTGATTTATTTTGTAACAAATTGATGAAGAGCAAGCTATGGAAGGTGACATGTGGTAGTCATTTACATACAAGCCAATTTTTGAAGAAATAGAGGACATGCATGGACAAATTGGAACAATCAAACAGTTGCACCAGCCAATAAAGACACTGAAATCTGAAGTTTACAACAAAAACACAAAGCTAAAGCAATGAAGAAAAGAAAAGGAAATCCAACTGTCGTAAGAAAAAATTAAATTGTAAGCATAGCTTAGACTCAGACCAGAAAATATCTTAGTTTAAATTTTTGTTTTTTGTAATTAAAGCGGAGTGTTGCATAAAATAATTTCAACCACCCATTTAAATAGGAGACAAATGTTTGTTGGAAATCTTCGAAAATTTCATATCAGAACGATCTCAAAACATACAGGTAATGACTCACTTTCTTCGGTCAAGGATAGTGTGCATTTGCATGGAGTGTACAAAACAATTACAAGTGATAAGTATATTTATTTTCAAACTGATTGGTACATTTTTTCCCATTTGCAAATCGATGGTATAAAAAACATGGTAAATAAAGTTCTAAAAACATGTTGCAGATAAATTCTGGAGAGCATATAGACAAAATGAAATTTAACTGGTGTCAACAAAGTACAAGAAAACCACCCCTCCTTATCATCTAGATCTGTGAACTTAGTGGAATTACCAATATGAATAGGTTAGCAAAGGTGTCAAATAGTTCGAGCACAATAAATAGGTAGCCTTTCATAAAAATAAAAAGGTATTCCCATTAAAGTAAGTGATGGTACATCTAAGAGGAGTGATTTCCTAAAGGTTTCTACAACAAAGTAAAGTTAAAAGCAAAAGAGATAAGTTAAAACTTAAAAGCAAAAGAAAATTGAACCATGTAAAATTCTAATGACAAGGCAATCATCAATATACATCACTTAAAATTTCAATGTTTCAAACATTGATATATCTAACAAAAGGTCAAATGATGAACCAAGACAACGTTGAATGACCAATTACACGTCCATCAATTTATAAACTCTGTTTATTCAAGTGGAAAGGTTTACCAGATTCATGCCACACTGACAAATAGAAAAAGAAATGATGAAACACAATGAGAGCAGTTTAACATAAATTGATAAACCAAAAAATGAAGATATGAAAATTGAAAAACCTGAAAAGCTAAATTTGTGAATGCTTGCTTTATGAGTAGAAGAATGTAGAGCCTCAGGGGTTAGTTCAAGATGAACCAGACATGAGATCTTTTCCTAAATTTGAGAGGTTACAAGTTCGAATTTCTTGATCCTCTTTATATTACGCTCCAGAATCACTCCAGAATCGGGATCAACATTTACCTCATTTAGCATTCACAGATCATAGGAAAGTACTTAGAACTTAGAAGGTTTTCCGCGAAGTATTTTCTTTTGAAAAAAAGGATAAAAAGATGTAAAACTTCAAAAAAACCTACAACTAGATCACCAAACATGTATCAACCTACAAACTTAGCTGACAACATGCAACAATGTGCGAATTGTATACTCAAGTCCATGAGAGCCAAAAGTTGAAGTGTTTGGAAAGTGTTGAAGAGTTTAGAAAGTGTTACCATTTTAGTATTTTTTAGGATATATCCTCCATATAAACCCAAAAATCCAAATTATAAATTACACGTTTTTATTAAAATTAAGTGATAAGTTCTCCCTGAGGATGGTCAAAATGACATTTATTAAGCAAAGAAGCCATAGAAGCATTGGAAGTAATGGTAAATGTATAAAGTATGCATACATATGTTTTCCAGAGTCTAGACTCCACCCTATGTTAGAGGCTTACTAGAATTTGATCACCACAGAGTTATTAATTGGTCAATTTTATGAGGTGCAAGGTTCATGTATCTCCCCATTCAAAGTGAGTACTATGGAGTAGGATAGATCTTCAATCCCTAGCTGAAGGATGAATAAATCCACCATCACTGATAGGGAAGGCATGTAAAACAATATTAAAATTGCCATCACCGAGGGGAAAAGAACTCCAACCTTGCCTTTAGGTGATAGCAATAAAAAAAGATGTAAATAGTAGTAATTCTGATATCACTGAGGGGAATATGTGCAAACAATATTAACTACTATCACCAAAGGGAAAAGAACTCCAGACCTTGCCTTCAGGTGCTAGCAAGCAAACATATTCAGATTTCCAACCAGCTCATCCTTGGTGCGTCACCAGTGTAAAGACAAACTTCCAAATTCCTACCAAAGCATCAATCAGTTTCGAAATAAGATTCAATGGTATTTGGGTATTTATTCAGTTTTAAGAAATCGACAAGGCTGGTAGGCAGTAGTGTTCTTTTCCCAGTATGTAAAATCATTATTGGACAAACTTAAGCTTTGTCATATTAGGTTTCAAGACTAAACTTCTCGCTAATTGTTATCATAATGAGATTACAATGGGTAAATTGGACTGTATCGGAAACCTCAAAATAGATTGTCGTAAGCTTCACCATTCTTGGTGCTTGACAATATAAATACTGACCTTAGATTTGATGTGTAGGAGGTGCATGATAATATAAACATTGTTGCAAAATTCCTAATTAAAGTTTAGAAATTAGTCTGAAATTACAAGATCTACACAAATATAGACCTTTTTATTGTCAGCTGTGTTTGTGATATATGGAAACGTACTGAATAGTACACAGTTAAAACAAGACAACACAGTAAAAATACACATTTTTGTGACATATGGAACCGTGGAGACAAATTGGGTTTCTTGTATACTCTGGTCACCAAATTACAAAAAATCTTCAGACCTCTTCTCATTTCGGTCCAACATGTGCGAAGGAGCGAATGCAAACTCTTAAGTTGGCATGAATGAAGAAGCTCCCCGAGGGCCAAATTCACTGTAATCTTTTGTGCTAGTTATGTTGTGGTAGCTTTTTGGTTAAACAAGTATTTTAGGCAATATACACGCCAAGTATATAGGAATAGGTATGAGTAGGCTAGGCATAACAATTTTTCAATAAAAAGATCCGATGAGAAGCAGGCTACAATTATTTTCATTTTCATTTATAACTGTCATTCTTTTAAATTTAAATTATTAAAAAAAGAGGCGAAATTTTGCTTAGAAATCTCTTAAAGTCGACAAGTTTATTGAGAAAGGTTGTTGATGTGATTAAAGGGGAAAAATGAATAGCCCGCTAGGTTAATCAATGAATCTCGTTAAAGGATTGTTCTACTTGTGCTCGCTTCAACAAGGTGGCCATGTGAAGACGCTTAGTTTTCTCATTTTACTTATTACACAGAAAAAAGTTAATTACAGTTCCAACTACATCATTAAAATCCATTAGAATACATCCATGTTAACCTGGGGAGGATCTGATAAGCACCTATACCAAAAAATGAAAAGAAGACCCCGACGGAGCAGCTAGGGTAATCCTAGCCATCGCCCTCAGCTGCTACATGAATTTGCAATTTCCGTTTGCTAGCTTAGCTACCGCCTTCCGCTCATTGCAGGATTCCTTTTCCATGACTGAGGATTTATTATGTTTGCGAGTTTTGTTTTTGTTGATTTGTGTTTTCTATTGTGTCCTTACTAGTTGATGGCCGAGTTTTAAGAATTCGCTCGCAAATCAGAGTTGTTGATTTAAGGAGTTCTTTGCTGGGTGGTCTTTGACTTCCCCATGGTTAAGTGATTCACCGAAGTAGCTTTGTAAAAGGAGCCGGCACAATTCCTTCTCTTAATTTGGAATTTTCTTCTGCGGTCAACGAGAATGTTAAAATTCTCAAGGAAAAAAGGGTTGATGGGTAAGGTTATCCGCCTTTACCCTAATTATATTTCTATTTTAGAACGGATTTCTAACAATTAGGTAGATCAGGAACTCATTGGTACTCTGTACTATGGAAATAGATATCATGCTTTTATTGTGATATCATGCTTTTATTGTTGAATGTGAGGACAAAGATCTGATCTTCAGATCTGAGCCTTACTTCGTAGACTCCACGAAAATGTTTCTCATTTATTTGACTTTGAATTTTAGTCCTAACATAGAAATTTTCTACACCTACTAGGATCAAATTGCCATATCTTCCCCCTTTCATATCTTCCCATTTTTTTTGGTATTTTTTAAATCTATCGACAAATTGGCCCGCTATATTATTAGTTTAAATTCTAAGGAAAATAACTTCCCATGTGCCAAAATTTGTGTTAGAAATGTATTTTGCAAAACTCCCAAAAGTAATTTGACGTGTTATATTACTAGTTTACAGTCCAAGGAATACAACTTCTAGCATGCCAAAATTTGTGTTGAAATGTATTTTGCAAAACTCCCAAAGGTAATTTAGCTGACTTGGAGGGTCCAAGTCATCTTCTGGTTCTAGATTATGAGCAAGTTCCTTTCGAATGTAATTTTTGCAATAAGTATGTGTTTTACAAAAAAATGTCCAAATACTATAATATCTCAACTTCTTTCTATTTCATCTTCAGCTTCTCAAATTAATAAATAGCAATGAACATTCAAACAAATTCCAAGGAAACACAAAAGGCCTCATTCTAATAGATTTGAGTCTCACCAACATTCTCCCTCCAGTAATAAATTTGGAATTTTGCACTCTACAGAAGCAGAGGTCAAGGTGGAATGATTAATTCAATACCTTATTTCGATCACGCAGTTCCATTCTCCCTCTAGAAATACATTTGGAATTATGAACTCTACGGAAGCAGAACTCAAGGTTGAATGATTAATTCAATATCCCATTTGTATCAGGCAGTTCCAGATCTAGTGCAATCAAAGATCATCAATTCACTTGTTGAGGAAGAGGTTTCACCTAAGGAAAGGACAAAAAATAGTCTTTTAGAAAAGAATTAAGAAGTAAAGAAGAAAAATATGTAATCCTTTTTTTTCAAATGTTCTAAAAGTTAATCAATGTTATTAACCATTAATAAAATATAGAAAATATCAAAGTAAGAAATCTCCAAAATCTGGTGTCTTGATCTTCCTACAGATCTAGTAAAAAGATGGTTTCACTTAAATTCTAGAGATGTTTTATTTTTATATTACCTTGTGCAAGCAACTTTTAAGAATCTCTTCATGTACTAAAAAAACAATGTATTTAATTTTCAGTAGATCTAGTCTTGAATCCCCTGCTCTCTTTTTGTCAAGAAAAGTATGGTTTTTTTGTCCTCTTCCTTTTACATTTATTGAAGAATTTTTAACATGTTCTAATAACAATTTTTTTAATACAAAAATTGTAACCTTCATTCCTATATACTGCTTTAGCAGCATGTTCCAATAGCAATTTCTTTTTAATACAAAAATTCTCATTACAAAAAAAATCCAATATAAATAAAATTTTAAAAAAATACATCTATAAACCCTATTTTTGATCTCCTGATAAATACATCCCAAATTAGATTCACATGTATCTATTGATAAATAGATACCAAATTATATTCACATCTATCTATTGAAACATTCTCATAAACAAACTTGGAAAACAAACAACGTTAAGTAGATACCTCACTTCTACAAGCACGAAGTACACATCTTATAGACTATCTCGCTTCTACGAGCACAAAGTACAAATTTCAAAAACACACAAATGCGAAAATCAATATGCAGTTTGCAGTGTAAACATCATCACACCTTTATATATAAGGGCTGACGTGCCATCATAAGGGCTGAGAAGGACAAGAGGCGGACTAAAACAATTGGTGTTCTATGTGGGAGCGAGTTTTATTCTTCAGCGTCATTCATGGAACAGCAACATTGAGCCACTCTAACAATGTTGATTGACTTCTCAGTCTGCCTCTAACTCTTCTGCGCCCCTAGGCACTCAAATTGTGGAGAGCTCACAACTTAAACTTATTATTCCAGCAAAATCCTTGTTTGATTATGAGCAAATTAGACCGAAAATGAACCGAAAAACTCTCCAAAACATATAATAGATAGGCTACAACTTATCAGGGGGTCTAACGAATAAATAAAGTGGAATTATAACAACTAGATCTAGATATGATGCACTGATTCAAGACAACCCTCTTGCTTGGTGTCATAGATTAGTATGGAAGGGACAAGGCCCCCTTAAATGTAGGTTGTTCCTTTCGTTGTTGTTGGAAGGAAAAACATTGACCTGGGATATTGTTGTTATGGAAGGATGGGTAGGTCTCGGATATTGTATTCTATGTTAGGTGAATGAGGAGCCTATTTCTCATTCATTTATTCATTGTCCTTTGGTTATTTATGATTGGAAGATGATTTTCTCTTGTTTTAACCTTGATGTCTAGTGCAATGGAATCTCAATTGAAAAGTGTTTCTAGACTTGAAATCAAAGGTTTATTTCATCTCCCCTTAAATTCCTTCTAATTTTTGTATCATGGGGAATTTGGCTAGGGCAAAACTGTTATTTATTTGAATGTTGTGGTTTTCTCTAAAGTTATTCCACACAATGCAATATCATCTTATCTTGATCAAGTGAAATCGCTAAAAGGAAAAAAGATTAGCCTAATCAAAGATGTGGAGCTACCAACTAGTATAGCATGGGGATTCATTAATGGAACTCATTATAGGGATGTTTGTGGTGTAGGTATAATCATTTCCTTCTCCCAAAATCTATTTAAAAGCAAATTAGTTATTGGAAAAGGCACAAATTTTATAGTTAAACTCCTTGTTATGTGGTGTGCCATGAAAATTGCCCTTTGGAATCAAGCAAAAATATTCAAATTGTATGGGATTCAAAAGTCCTTGCGGAGTGGTTCAATGGAAGCATTGAGAATTATGACAAAAAATCCACTAGTTATAGGAATAATCTAATGATGTGCAAGTACTTCATCCATACAAGATAAATAATACCTTAGAGAATATAATATCCAAAGAAATTCTACTATTAGACACTACATTAATTACTTTCAAAAGTGCTCACTGTATAGTTTTGAACAATTATAAAATCAATAAATTATATTTTTGATTTCCTATAAAATATATAAAAACAAATTTGATATTTATAAACTTATATAATATAATTTAGATTTAAAATTTTATGATATTTATATAATTACACCATATAATAGATTTAAAAATTTCAGAAGATTTAATTGCAAGTTAGACATTTCGTAGAAGTACGAGGGGATTTTAATTTAGATTAAAAATTACGAACACGTTGGAATCCGTGAAGTATTAAGCCATCGTTGAAGCATCGACATCAAAGAACAATTTAAAAAAGTAAGCTAGTTGGTGTGAATAAATGAAATCGTTGGCTACGTTTTTTCGTACATTTTGGCGATGATCATTTTCAGTACATTTTGATGATGCTCATTAATACTATTTGGGGATGGCTATGAATATTGAATGAGTAAGTAGACGATGCCACAAGGCAGTACTTTAACTATATTGTTTTTTTTTTTCTGGAAAATTATGGAATTTAAGTTATATGGTTTTTTTTTTAAATTATGGAATTTAAGTTATATGGTTTTTTTAATAAAATTTGGTAAGTGTTTTTGTAAACTTAAGTTACAGTGGTTAAAATTATAGCTGTCAAAATTTAATATTTTGGGTGTTTCAATAAACATGATTTAATATTTCAGATGCCCCAAAAGTTTTTGATGGTTCTGAATCTATTTCCACCATCAAAAATAGGATTCAAACATTGCTACTGCAAAATTTCTTCGAAATATTTTTGCCCAAATTCTCCTCACGCCCTTTATAAGGACTATTTATAAACTATGAAAGTTGCAATGGATGGTGTGCATATTTGTTTTGTGTAGCAAAGGTCATGTATAAGTTATGAATGTTGCATGGGATGGTAAATATTTTTGTTACGTGAGATGGTGTATATATTTTCATGTTTTGAAGAAGATGGTGTATGTATTCGATGCAATAGTTATGAATGTTGTATATGTTTTACAAATAAGAATTTAAAGCAGCAATATTTATACACCACCTATACCCAATTTATATGTTTTACAGATAAGAATTTAAAGGAGCAATATTTATACACCACCTATACGTCATTTACATGAGTTGTCTTTAGGACATTTTGGAAGCTTTTCCGGTGCGTTTTTTCGTCAAAGTCCTCTAAATTCCAGTAGGAATTTATTGAAATCACAAGCTTTTCCAGGGTGCTGAGTCATATATATAAAGTCAAAAAACTAGTTTATATAACACAAATCAAAATTTCACCTCAAATTTTTCCATGGTATTTTGGCACCAGAAAGTCCAAAAAATTACACAAAAAACAACTCATTTACATAATCCATCTCACTTTTGTTTTATGCACCACGCCCTGCAAATTTTTTTATTAATTATACATCATCTATACAGCATTTATATGACCCATGGAACAATTTTTTTTATACTGTGTGTACGAGAATGGTGCGACCCATCCAACATTTAATTGCATAGCATTTTTATACTGTGTAACAAGATGGTTAGACTATACAAGATTTAACCGGTTGACAGGGTGTGGTTCAACACACATCACATCTATACGTGTATAAGAGTGGTTATTGCTCACCAATAAAACCAATATTTCTACAATACAAATACAATTATGAGTGAAAATATTCAAATAAAATAATGGGCATCAAATTCTGACGTGAGGAATCACATGCCACTTAAATACTTGATTGTGCAAAATTCCAGCCATCTGTCAAAGCGAGCAGGGCCATTACTCAAAAGGCACAGATAGGTGGGTGTGGGTGTGAGTGCGAGTGGAAGATACAGAGAGCCTGGCCTGGCCCATTGCAAGGCTGCCCAAAACATTTTTCTGGATGGGTTTAGCCCACACCACACCAAGGCTATACGACAAAAACATTTGTATTAGGCTATCCAAGGTTGTCCAAAACACTGGACAACAGAAGATTCTTTTAAGGTTTCTAAATTTTGGTCATAAACAATAAAAACGAATTACTTTAGGAAAATATCCACAAGGTAGGTGTGGGTGTAGGTATACACAAAGCCTGGTTTGACCCACTTCCAGGGTATCCAATACACTTCCCGGATGGCTTTAGCTCACTGGGAGGCTATATGATACAGACACTAGCTTTAGCCCACTACCAGGCTGTATGACACATTTCAGAGGAAAAGATTGGTTGGTTGCTTAGAGTTTTTAAATTTTTTCTCAAACAACAATGAAAACAAATTACTTATTGAACAATCTCCAAATTTTATGAAACTATTATTTAAAAGAGACTTTTCAATATAAAATTTGTAGCATTCCAATCTCAGATAAGTTTTTTGTTCTGAAACTATTATTTAAAGAAGGCTTTTCAATATAAAGTTTGTACCGTTCCAATCTTAGATAAGCTTTTGGTTTTGATGCTTGTTCGAATGAAAGTCGAGGAGCAGTGTAAATTGTGGTTTAAATAGCTTAGCATTCATAATCAGCCTCTTGCATGTCATTAACCAGGATAAAAATGAAAGCCCAACAGATGAAAATGAATAAAAATATACATTAAAACCCTAGTAATTTAGCCTGTACCAAAATTTCCAAGAATACAATGATGAAGCCATAATGAGTTAAAATATTTATAAAACCCTAGTAAATATTGTGTAGGCAAAACCGTAGGGAGAGCCATACATAATAATTTACAACAGGATCCACAGATGAAATGAGTACACAATTCTCACAGCACAACAAGAGTGTAAGGAATGAACCAGTGTAATGAATGAAACCCTTGCTCATTATTCAACGGAGGCAGGGACCCTCTAATACTAGAGGTGATGCCACTACCACAAACACCAAGGAAGCCACCGGCAATATTTTCACAAACATAGACACTATCGTGGTTGATTTGGTACTTGTGGTTGTTCAGGGTATGGCCGTAGAAACTGCTCAACACAAAATCCCCTTTCTCATTAATTCTCAACTTAAATATCTCTCAAGGGAAGGAAATGGCGATTAATGAGATAAAGAAAGGAAAGGAGAATTCCTGACCTGAAGATAAGGATGTGGTTGAAGTGGAGTTTTTCCAGTAGACGAACCACCCATAGTCGCTGTTGCGTAGATCACAGATCCAGAGGAAAGAAGGTAGCATGAGATGAAAAATGACAATAAAAGAATTGCAGGAAGGTAGCATGAGAAGAAATATGAAAAGAAATGCAAGAAATAGGGCAAGGGAGAAGACTTACTTTTTCTGCATTGGGTGGCGCTAACATTCTTGCCACACTCGACAGGCAGCTTCATGGCTTGGGTAACATTGACCCCTAGCTGCTTAACGGCATCACTGTTGAGAAGATTACAGAGGCATTGAGAGTCCTTGTCGATGACAGAGATGAGAGCAGAGCAGCATGTGGCATCGGGCTTGGTGGTGGCATTCAAATAACGGGCACAAGCGCTGAGGGACAATATGCATGACGTATTGTCTGTGTCTACACACCCTACCAACATCAAGATTGACAGCAAAACTATAGTTCGAGTCCAGGCAGAGCGATCCAAGCACATATCAGCTACGAAGTGAGCTCTGTGTCTACACACCCTACCAACATCAAGATTGACAAAAAAACTAGAGGTCGAGTCCAGGCAGAGAGATCCAAGCACATATCAGCTGCGAAGCGAAATGAATGGCTCGCTGGCAGTGCGTCCGTCCTGCTTCCTCATCATTAACCGTTCAGTTTGGCCTCCTCATTAATGGTTGAGTTTTGGATCAGTGTTGGATCATGGATCAACAATCACACTTCATTCAATCGTCTAACACCACAAATCCACGTTGAACAATAGGACACCACGGCAGCTGAGGGCAATTCATTTCAAAGGGAAACGCCTTACGACGTAATTATCATTTATCTCTTATAATTTTAATGTATTTTATTGTTTTATATATTATAGATATTTTATTAAATCAATTATTTTATTCATTATGTAATATTTTAATTATATTGTATATTTTGTTTTTTAATATTTAGAATTCGAAAACCATTAGGATATATTGTTATTAATATTGGGTTATTATTTATACAAATATTTTAATATTATTTAGAAAAAAATCTAACTAAATAATAATTATAATATAAAATCAAATATATAGTAAAACTATATTCATTTATTTTACAAAATAGTCTTATAAGTGAACTTTATTTAATGTAATAATATATATATATATTTTTAACATTATTTATAATAGTATAATGTGTTGTAGATATTATGAAAGATTTGATGCGGGAAAGGGAGTGAGGGAGGGAAATGATGGCGGGAAGAGATGAAGCGTAGAAGGGTGGTAGGCAGTGGGAGTGTAAGAGGGAGGGATGGAGTGGGTCAGGTAGTGGGAAATTAATGAACGAAGCAATGGGGGAGAGGGAAAGGGAGAGGGAAAGGGAGAAAGGGGAGAGACAAAAGGTAGGGAGTGGGGAAGAGAGTGAGAGGAAGGAAGGTGGGGTGATATGTGTAGAGGAGGAGGAGGAGGATGCAAGGGTGAAGAGATGTGGGTGGCAGGGAAGGACGCTGCATCATTGTAGACAGAGGGGAAGTGGGAGGAGGGAGAGCAGGAGGGGCAGGAGGTGGTGGCAGGGGAGGGGGAGGACAGAGAAGGTGGTGGAGGTGGCTACAGGGTAGGAGGAGGGGTAGGAGGAAGGGGAGGAGATGTCGAAGGAGGCAATCGGAAAAGAGGAGGAGGGTGAGGCAGAGGTAGAGGCGGGGGTGGAGGCAGAGGGGTACGAGGAGGTGGAGGTGGTGGTGAAGGTGGAGGAGGAGGAAGAGGAGGGAGAGGAGGAGGAGGTAGAGGTGGAGGAAGAGGAGGAGGAGGAGGAGGCGTGGGTGGAAGGGAGGAGGATGGAGGAAGGGGGGAGGCGAGGATGGGAGCAATGAGGAGAAGGGCTGGAGGTGGAGTTGGAGGGGAGAAGGAGGAGGAGGCAGACAAGGAGGAGGAGGAGGAGGCAGAGCGGGGGAGGTGGAGGAGGAGGAGGACGGAGGGGAAGGAGAGGAGGAGGTAGTGGTGGAGGTGGAGGAGAGGCAAAGGTAGAGGATCGGGTTGAGGGGGGTAAGTAGAGGAGGAGGAAGGGTTGGAGGAGGATGAGGAGGAGGAGGAGCCAGAAAAGGAAGAGGAGAAGGAGGCAGAGGGTGGGGAGTTGGAGGAGGAAGGAGGAGGGGTGGGGTCAGCGGAGGAGGAGGAGGAGGAGGCAGGGGTGGACGGGTAGAGGTGAGGAAGAGGAGGGAGGAGTGAGGAGTCGGTGGTAAAGCCGTGGAGGAGGAGGACGGTAGGGGGAGGGTTAGAGGCAGAGGAGGAGGAGAGGGTAAGGAGAAGGAGAGGAGGAGGAGGGGGTTGGCTAGAATGTGGAGGGATAGAGGAGGAGGAGGGGGTTGGCTAGATGTGGAGGAGGTAGAGGAGGAGAAGGGGAATAGGAGGAGGCGAGGGAGGAGGGGGAGGAGGAGAAGGAGGATTGGTGGGTAGATGTGGAGGAGGCAGAGGAGGAGGAGGGTACAAGGAGATGGTAGACAAGGAGGAGGAGAAGTAGGTAGAGAGTGGGCAGGCAGAGGAGGAGGAGGGATGTGAGGTAGAGGAGGAGGTGGAGGGGGGGTTGAGGTAGATGGGAGGCAGAGGT
>APFE030710115.1:0-21407 GCA_000404065.3 Pinus taeda | reverse complement strand
ACACACATAATCACTTAACCCATGATTACTTAAAAGAAAGTAGGTGGAAGTGATTTTATCCATGTTGTGATTCTATTACCCAGAAATTGGATTTGATGTATTTGGAATGTTTTTATTTGTATTTAGTATCAAAGGAACCTCTAGCTTCATTAATAAACTAAAATTGACAGTTTATTTTAGTATCATTCATTGTCTCGATATTTTTTTTCATGGTCATGATTTATCTGTAGCACTTCTAACTAATTTTGTAACTTTAGAGAATGCTCATTTCCTGTTTAAGAAATAACCCTACGACTAAGGTTCTCTAAAATTGAGAAGTACTCACTACGGATAAACAAAAATGATCATTTCAAATACATTAACAAGAAGGTTTACAACACCTAGCCATCAATATTCATATCATTTATATGGTAGATTGGGTCCCGACTTCCCTGTTGACAATCCTCAGAAATCAAAACTTGAAATCACCATATTTGCTTCATGCCTATTCGTGGTTCTAGCATTGCACCAAATGTTGAAGGATTTAAACATATGGGAATTCTTAACTTGGTAGGAAAAATTCTGAGCATCTAAAATGGCATCACCGGAATGTCACATTTCTTGTGGTGCGCCTTTTACACTACACTTTTGTAGGGCTTCTCGGCGCTTGAGCTAGTGACCATGAATGCATCTTGCACTCATAAATATAATTGAGGATATTATGTTAAGCATAGAATATAGTTAAGTTATATTAATCACATTAAGGAGTCGATTCACTTTAGGTGATGGCAAGATTTGGAAATTCTTTCATGGATGCGGCTTGACAACATTCACTCCCTCCAAACTTATTAAAATTTCCTCTAAAATTTCAGTTTGATTTCAATCATAAATTATGATTTTATACTTATATTAGGACAATTTATTTGTATAAATATTCAAAGTTACAATTTTTCATTAGCCGAATGTATGGTTCAATTAGTCATACTTTGTTGTTCTAAAATGTCGAAGTTCATTTCAGGTTAGTAGTAGCAGTTATTGGGGTTTTATTTGTAAAAAGATCTTAACAAATTCCTAGAAGAAATTCCATCGGTTGTCTTTAAATTTGGAACATCCCAATTTACCAGGATTCTCCTTTCTACTTTGTTTGTAAGAAAAATTTCAATATTTGTGCTATGTAGAGTATTGTAACTTACTCTTTTAAATGTTCACATATTTTACTTCTTGGCCATGTTTATCTCTCTAGAGACACTTTAGGTCCCTAAAGGCTTCTTTGTGTGAACAATATAGTAGGTCCCAATATAATTTTCTTATTTTTGCTTGGGAATAAGTAGAGAGGAATTTATATTTTTTACAAAACGTTTACCTTTTTGGAAACTTATTAATTGTACATATATTAATGCCTATAGAATTATGCTATAAGTCTCCTCATTTTGACAATCTTATTATGTCTAAAACTAATGAAATTAAAGCATGAATGTGCAGACTAAGTTCTATGCATACACAAGGAATATGTTGGGCTAGAGTATATGTATAATAGGGTAGATCCTATTACTATGCACAAGATGGGGCAAAATCTAGCCTTTAGCTCTGCATATGTCTGTCATAGTTTTTTTCTTTTTTTCTCATTTTATTTAGCATAAAGGTGTTATAGAAAGAATTCAAACCACCAAGCTTATTGAACTTCCTAATTTAGGACCTAATGCTCATTCATACCCAACCTAGAACTACCTACTTCCTATTCACCCCTGAGCTGAGAGTTATTTTCATTCATCAACTACCTCATTATGATCTCTTCCATGGGTATCTAATACCCTCTTTCATGATATGGTTTCCATTAGTTTTGTCATGCTTTTATGGGTCGTTTTATCCATTTTCCTACGCCTTTCCTAGAAAAGCTTGCCTTTATCTCCCGTGAGAATTTTGCTCATCAAAGCTTGCCTTTTCTCAGGCAAGGATTTTATGCTTTTCCTTAACATAACATCTTTCTCCAGCTAAGTAGTTTAATGGATATATATATATCCAAATCCATTATCTCATCTAGATCTAGATCTAGAAGTATTATTATGAATATTATTTATTCCCATTCACCAATGGGATTTGGCAAGAATCTCCTTTCTTGGTGTCTCGCTATTCTAAGTAATTTATTATTCTATTTATTTCATAACATATCTACTTTTCTTGTTACATGGTAGACCTAGCTTTTCTCATCTTCGGTTAGGAATGTTTTGCATACAAGGGAGGGGTGTTACATATATGCAATTTTAAACAACACAGAAAATACAAATTTAAATGAGCAAACATACAATTTTAAATTTTTAAATATGAAACACAAATACAAATTCAAATATAAAAACACATAATATATATCTCGAATTTGTAATTAACCTCCTTATCCTACCTTGGAATTTAGCTGCTAAGCTCCCATTCTGTAAAATTTCTTTATTTCTTCTATATTTAATCGTTAAGATGAATTAATGCAAGGGTATCTTTAGCCTACCCTTAGATCATCATTAGTAATTCTATAATAGACTCCACAATCATTATCAATTTAAGAATAGAGTGGTTCTAGTATCGTATTTTAACCTTATTGTCAAGACTTATGTCTGAGATTTCTAGTAAATGTGATTTAGTAGATGAACATGGAACTAACCATAACATGCAACCTATAATTATTTCCTTACCTACATCAATGATATTAATTAAACTCTACTATCATGATCATCCATCATTATTATAGGTCTTGTTTCCATCATGCATAACGAATTGGTTAATTAAATATAAATTATAGATCATGAATTATATAGGTAACGTATCTCATACACACACTAGGTACTATCACAAACCTGGTGATATTCAAGTCAATTTCATTGGATATCTTAGAGACCCATATATGCATATCTAAAAAGATGTACAATCAATTCCTTATACTGCATGTACGAGCGTCTAATTTCATTATGCATGACATAAACCATGGTGAACCCTCGATAATACTATGGGATACACTCCTCCATAATTGTTCCACATGCATGAACATCTACAAATAGTAAAGCATGCTACTCTTTCTTACCACTGCAAAAATAATATTAACAATGTCGATATGCATATGAGAGCACATGATAGTTATGTGCATTATTGAATCCATCATTTCTATACAAGAGGAAATTAAGAAATCCATATATCTAAATTGTTGGATTTAACATCCTAATAATTTTATTAATACATAAACCCATGTAACTCATTCAAACATTCTCATGGTGAGGAAACTTAAGAATCCATCTCATAGAAAAACTGGAACAATAACAGAGACTTAATAAAATATTATCATGAACAAACCAGGATTATCATAGAGAGAGAGTAAGAATCATCATACAAACATGCCACACATCTGACACCAACTAAAACTTTACTTGGAGGGAGGAGAAACACCACCCAACCATGAATCACCTATGATTCCCCCAGAGCCAAAGATCATGCAAAGGGTCAACTTCCCTCAATTGATCAATGCACAAGGTATTTAATACACTCTTTCATCATTTAGTTACCGATAGGGGCATCATGCTTTTATACATTTTTCCATTTTTACTATGTCTTTTTCGCAAAAGCTCATCTCTATCTCCCACGAGGCTTTTCCTCATAAAATATTGCCTTTATCTCCCAAAAATATTTTATGTCTAATGGGTCTTTATTTCGCATCCATCCAATGGATATCCAATCCATCCAAGCTTATCTAGAATCTCATCTAGAAGCTTATCATGAAAGATTCATCTTTATCCCATTCCTCATGGAATTTGGATAGAATATCCTCTCTCTTAGTGCTCCACCCTCCAAGTGATTTATTTTTTTAATTAATTGAATAACACATTCTCTCTTCATATTACATATCACCTAGTTTTCTGCATCTTAGTTTTAGTATAGTTTAATCCACAAAGGAGGGTATCACACCTAGATTCCCTCAGCTTAGGTTTATAATCATTTAACACACAAGGGAGGATAACACAATTATCTTTAGCTCAGTTTAGGTTTACAATAATTTAGCACACAAGGGAGGATATCACACCTAAATTTAACTCAGATTAGGTTTACAAAATTGAGTACACAACGGAGGAGTGTTAAATACTACCCTCCTTAAATTTTACACTATCCTCGATGTATCGCTGCATCATGTCCTCATTCACAGGTAGCTGGTTTCAGAATAAACAACCCTCATGGCTCTGCCATTTGATGAAATGTTTCCAATGTACATCGGTCAGAAGGAGTGCTCTGAGCACATATCCTTCCATAGGTACATCGGTCTCAACGAGTGCTCTCCTTTCATAGCTACCTGTAACATTATTGTCAAACCATTTGTGAGAAATTATAGATGCACAATTTTAGCTATGATAAATATCATATTCTGTTACTTAATATTATTAAAGTAGCTATTGCTTATCATTTATTTTATATGAAGAATGCATATCTTCAGCTTGCATTATTTCAAGTGTTTGTGTTCTTATCGAACACTAGCTTCCTGCAATCTCTCTACATACAATACATCAGTTAGCATATTCTCCACATTAATATGCCTACAAGGTCATAACATATTAGTTCACATAACAATATATATTTATCATATATATATTCATTGTAATCGTATGTATGCCAAATTGCGATTAACCCAAAACCCCAAACCCAAAACCCTAAATACTAATAATTTTATATCATTTTAAAAAGCATTATGTAACTTCCATCTAAGTGTTTATTAAAAGCATTCTCTAAAGCGTTATAAACCCTAAACCCTAAACCTTAAACCCTAAAACCTAAACCAAAAACACAAAACCCTAAACCGTAAGTATTTTATAATGTTTTGAGAAGTGTTTTGTAAATTTTATTTAACTTTATATTAAAATAACTTACTAAATTCTTATAAACCCTAAAGCTTAAGCCGTGAACCGTAAACCCCAAATAGTAAAACTTATACCCTAAACCTTAATCATATTATAAGATTTTAAAAATCGTTTTGTAGATTTTATTTAAGTATTTATTAAAATAATTTACTAAAGTGTTATAAAATCTAAACCCTAAGCCCAAACACTACACCTGAAACCCCAAAACCTAAACCCTGTGTATTTTATAAAATTTAAAATTTATTTTCTAAATTTTATTTAGGTGTTTATTAAAAGCATTTACTAAAGCGTTATAAACCCTAAGCATTTTGCAAAATTTTAAAAAGTGTTTTGTAACTTTTATTTAAGTGTTTATTAAAAGCATTTACTAAAGTATTATAAACCTTAAACGATAAACCCGAAACCCTCAACCTTAAACACCCAAACCCTAAAATATAAACCATAATCATTTTATAACATTTTAAAAAGAATTTTAAACATTTATTTAAGTGTTTATTAAAACAATTTACTAAAGTGTTATAAATCCTAAATCCTAAACCCTAAAACTTAAATGCTATTTTTTTATATTTTAAAAAGGGTTTTGTAACTTTAGTGTTATAAATCCTAAACCATAAACCATAAACCCTAAACCCCAAATGGTAAACCCTAAACACTAAGAATTTTAAAACATTTTAGAAAGCATTCTGTAACTTTTATTAAATTGTTTATTAAAAGAAAGTGTTATAAAACCTAAACCCTATACCCCAAACCCCAAACCCTATATCCTAATGCTTAAAGACTAAAGGATAAACCCTAAAATCATTTACTAAGGTCATATAAACCCTAAAACCTAAATCCTAAAGCTTGAAACCATTTACTAAGGTAGTATAAACACTAAACCCTAAACTCCAAAACCTAAACCCTAAACCCTCAACCCTAAACCCCAAAACCTAAAATCGAAGGATTTTATAACATTTTAAAAAGTGTTTTGTAACTTTTATTTTAGTGTTTACTAAAACCATTTACTAAAGTGATAGAAACCCTAAACCCCTAAACCCTAAACCCTTAACCTTAAACGCTAAAAAAACCCTAAACCCTAAAGACCGTTTTCAAACTTTTCTATAAGTGTTTATTAAAAGAATTTACTAAAGTGATGCAGGTAGGGCCTGCAATAACCAGGATCTTTAAAATCTGTGCATATGAGAATGCATCTCAACTATTATCCCAATAAGCTCAAATCAGATAGTCTCAACTCTTCTAATTTCAGAAGCTCATAAGATCAAACTTTAAGTACCTCTCAATTTCTATTTATGGCTATTAACTATGCTTCATTTAAATTATATTAACACCTTTTCAACAATCTTGTAAGATAGTTTTCAGCCATTTCCTATGCTGCTTCCCCATGACTCCAAGGATCTATCATAGTTTTCCGCAGCCACAAACAACGATTATTCTAAGACTTTGTTCTCAAGTAATGCGGCTCAGCAATACCATATACCTTGTACCATCAACTGCTACTCTAAGCATTCCCCATAAATAACTCTACTCTGATCTTGGCGTATCAACTAGTCAATGCCGTGAAATCCTCACAAAACTCAAATATCCACTGCAGTGAAACCAGAGAAAGCTCACAATGCTTATACAAATATGATGACGGTGAGCACTCAGAGCTTAACGGAGTCTCAGAAGCTACTCAACTACTCTGTCAGTAATTTTTTTTTTTAGTACTGAAAAAGAGCCACCCCACCTTCTCAAACTGCGATATTTGCTCCTCCAGGGATATTGCATTCAGGCAAAGAGGCCCAGTTGGTCCGATTCAGCAGAAACTACACGAATCTGGACCAACTATATGCCAATAATTGCTACAACCTACAAGCTGTAGGTATTACTAAAGGAGCACAGTGGCCAATCATAAATGAAAATATAGATATACTGAAACTCGTAAATGACCATTACTTGGTTCAATTATTGACTCTATCAAAAAGTCATTCAAAACATCCCACCAGTCTGGTGAAGCATGGCATCAATTCATCCCCCTCCTCCATCTCAAGCTCATCAGGAGTTTGCTCGCCTCTCAGGCGGCGCCCATCGAACATAAATGCTATTGAGTTGAAGCGATAAGGTAAGGTCCAATATTAATAAGATCTCACATCCATCCACTGTCACCCTTAAGAGAACATTTTAATTACTCTGCGTAAAACAGATTTCAGTTCTGACTATATAACAATGAAATTAAAGTGGCGGTAGCAATACGCTTGCACAATGAAAAGAAACGAAACAAAAACGAATCAAAATGCTCCAATACATAGTAATATCAAGGAGAGGATAGGAAGGTAATTCAAGCCTTTTAATACATAGCGCCATCACCATTGAATACATGTATCCATATTAACAAGAGATCATCGATCTTTTCCAGAACGCCGAGAGAAAGTTTCATAATTATTCTGGCACGCTCCTCTCTCTCCAAGCTTGGCGGCCAATTTATTTTTTATTAATAATGGATAGGTCTTACCTTACCTATTACAAAAGCAGGCTTTTTACATAGTAATTTAAGGCTTTTTACAACTTGTCTATCTATGAAAAGGTAGCATGTTTTATTCTCTACCCTGTTCCTATTTTTTTTAACTAAAAAAACATAGAAACTGCAGGCTAAAGGACCCCACTCCCTTGCCTGTAGATTTTTTTTTTATTTTTGGAATAAATTGAGAGGCTTTTTCCCTCTGATTCACATGCTCATGCATCATACTCCCAAGGTAGAAAATGATCATGATCTCCTGATCATGCTTTTTTAATATTTGTCCGCCGGGATCCCACATTTGGTTTTATAACTCATCATCAATTTCTGTTGTTGTATGCTGCTTTTCTCCCGGTCTCCATATCTTATGCTGTTTTGCTCCACTAGCTGCACTTTCACAATCTGTCCCTGTTTTCATTTTGCTGCTGCTTCTCCTCCTTGCTGATGTCTTCCTCTGAGACACTTCAACATGATTCTTCTGATTAATTCAATTTCCTTTTCCAATACATCTTCAAGTTGTTGATTTCTTGCTTCTATACTTGTTTCCGTTCTTACCTTCTCATTTCTTACTGCACCCAATCATCCATACCCTATTGTCTTTTACCACGAAAAATTTCTTCCTTGCCTTCTCCTATCAGCAACTTACTTGACTGGTACTTTGTGTACTCCATTTCGTTATTTTCATCTCTATGCATCTAGAAGTTCCAATTCTGAAATTGAGATTCTTTCTGCACTGAATTCTGATCATTCAACATCCTTTGCAGCAACATAACATCCTCATCCCATGGATGAGAAATTTTCACAGAATTCTCGTCTTTCTCTTTCATTTGACTGCTCAACTGAGTCAAATGTTCTTCAACACCTGCGATAATACCTGCATTCACAAAACACTTGTTAAAACAAAAATAATAAGGCATTAGTGCCTTACTTCCCTCTGCCAGCATTTCAGTATGTTGTTCTGAATTCTCCATCTCAATCAGCACATGAGTATACTGATTCTCTCTACCCAAAGAATTCTCTAAAGAATTCTCAATACTATCAACTAGTCTTCCTCTCATACAATTTGTATCCATGATGCCTTTTTCCTCTTGTTCACTGCACTGAACTCTTTCTTCTGCAATCTCCCTGTCATACTCTAGATTCTCCAACAAGTATTCCAACAATGCAATTTCTCTGTGGCATTGTTGAAGCTTATCATCATCACTTACAGTCCCTGCATTCACACCCAAACTTTCAGTTTGAAAATCACAAAGTTCAACAGTCTCAACTATTGCTTCACTTATCCGTGCTACAGGCTGATCCACTTCTTCTACATCCATAAAAAATTCCTCTTGTGTTGTAACAGTTTCACAAGATTGCACATCCTCCTCAGTAAAACCTGTAATCACATCACAATTGTCAACTACAAAAATACACGGTTTTACATTATCCAGCTGATCTGGATTTACCCAATAAATCAAGAAATCATGAATGATCTTCTCCTCTGTTTCACCAATGGAAACCTCCTCTTCCAACTTAGCTGCTCTGAGTTCTTCCTGTCTCAACTGTACATCCATCATCTGCTTGAGCTTCCTCAGCTCCTCTATTAACTGCTTGTTTATCTGTCGATCTCTTTTCTGCTGTAGCCTCTGCCATTTCACTCTCTTCCTCATGAGCAAACCATGTCTCTGGTCTTTCACATTTTCACATAACAACTCCCTCAATAGCTCAAGATGAACGGCTATCTCAACTTTCTCTTTCTCATACTCTTCGTGAGTCAACTGCTATCTTATGCCATTTGCCTTGGCATATTTCTTCTCTTTTCTACTGTGGCCTCTTTCTGAACCTCTGCTTCCTCCTTTATGACGTTCAATAGTCATCTCCTTCGCTATGAGTTTCTGACCCATGAGTTGCATCAAGCCTCTACAATAGCCAACTCTCTTGCTGCCACTTACCTCACCAATCCTTCCCTCCAGATTTGGTCTTTTGGTAATCATTGGTCCTCTACTGGAACCTTTCGAGCATTCTCCACTGCTCCTTTAGGCTTCTGTCATCTGCAACTTTATTCAAACTCTATTGAATCTTTAGGTTCTACCACTTTCACTTAGAATCTCTTGCTGGATTCCTTCATCACTGCACTCTAGCTGTGATCTGCTTCTTCCCACTGAGATTTCCTCACTATGCCTATAAATCAAATTATCCAAGCATAACCTTTAAACCATAGATAAATAATACCTGTCAGCTCACCTTTCAAGATCCTGTTGATCTTGTTTCACTTCCTCAACCGCACTACATCTTTGTGCTGCCATATTCATCAGTTCGAAAATCTAACATTCATCCATCACATGCAATTAACTTAACTTAAAAACTTGAATCTCCAAACAGAGCTATTCCTGCTCTGATACCACTAATGATGCAGGTAGGGCTTGCAATAACCAAGATATTTAAACTCTGTGCATATGATAATGCATTTCAACTATTATCCCATTAAGCTCAAATTAGATAGTCTCAACTCTTCTAATTTCGGAAGCTCATAAGATCAAACTTTAAGTACCTCTCAATTTCCATTTATGGCTATTAACTATGCTTCATTTAAATTATATTAACACCTTTTCAACAATCTTATAAGATAGTTTTCAGCCATTTCCTAGGATGCTTCCCCATGACTCCAAGGATCTGTCATAGTTTTCCGCAACCACAAACAATGATTATTCTGAAACTTTGTTCTCAAGCAATGCAGCTCAGCAATACCGTATACCTTGTACCATCAACTGCTACTCTGAGCATTCCCCATAAATAACTCTACTCTGATCTCGGCGTATCAACCAGTCAATGCCGTGAAATCCTTACAAAACTCGAATATCGACTGCAGCGAAAGCAAAGAAAGCTCGCAATGCTTATACAAATATGATGACGGTGAGCACTCAGAGCTTAACGGAGTCTCAGAAGCTACTCAACTACTCTGTCAATCTATTTTTTTTTTAGTACTGAAAAAGAGCCACCCCACCTTCTTAAACCGTGAGATTTTCTCCTTCAGGGGTATTGCATTCAGACAAAGAGGCCCAGTTGGTCTGATTCAGAAGGAACTACATGAATCTAGACCAACTCTACGCCAATAATTGCTGCAACCTACAAGCTGTAGATATTACTAAAGGAGCACAGTGGCCAAACATAAATGAAAATATAGATATACTGAAACTCGTAAATTACCATTGCTTGGTTCAATTATTGACTCTATCAAAAATTCATTCAAAACATCCCGCCAGTCAGGAGAAGCATGGCATCAATTCATCCCCCTCCTCCATCTCAAGCTCATCATGAGTTTGCTCGCCTCTCAGGTGGCGCCCATCGAACAAAAATGTTATTGAGTTGAAGCGATAAGGTAAGGGCCAATATTAATAAGATCTCACACCCGTCCACTGTCACCCTTAAGAGAACATTTTAATTACTCTGCGTAAAAAAGATTTCACTTCTGACTATATAACAATTAAATTAAAGTGGCGGTAGCAATACATTTGCACAATGAAAAGAAACGAACCAAAAACGAATCAAAATGCTCCAATACACAGTAATATCAAGTGGAGGATAGGAAGGTAATTCAAGCCTTTTAATACCCAACGCCATCACTATTGAATACATGTAGGCATATTAACAAGAGATCATCAATCTTTTCCAGAATGCTGAGAGAAATTTTCATAATTCTTCTGGCACGCTCCTCTCTCTCCAAGCTTGGCGGCCAATTTATTTTTTATTAATAATGGATAGGTCTTACCTTACCTATTACAAAAGAAGGCTTTTTACATAGTAATTTGAGGTTTTTTACAACTTGTCTATCTATGAAAAGATAACATCTTTTATTCTCTACTTTTAAGCTATTTTTAACTGAAAAAGATAGCATGTTTTATTCTCTACCCCGTTCTTATTTTTTTAACTAAAAAAACATAGAAACTGCAGGTTAAAGGACCCCACTCCCTTGCCTGTATAACTTTTTATTTATTTTTGGAATAAATTGAGAGGCTTTTTCCCTCTGAGTCACATGCTCCTGCATCATAAAGGGTTATAAAGCCTAAACCCTCAAACCTAAACCCTAATAATTATATAACTATTTAGCAAGTGTTTTTTAAAAGGATTTACTAAATTTTTATAAACCCTAAACCCTAAACACTAAACCCTAATCATTTGATAACATTTTAAACCCTAAACCCTGAGCATTTTACAACATTTTAAAAAGTGTTTTGTAACCTTTTCTTAAGTGTTTATTAAAATAATTTATTGAAGTGTTATAATACCTAAACACTAAGCACTTTATAATATTTCAAAAAGTGTTTTGTAACTTTTTGTAAGTGTTTATAAAAAGAATTTACTAAAGTCTTGTGAACCCTAAACCATAAACGTTAAGCATTTTATAACATTTTAAACCCTAAACCTAAACCCTAAGCATTCAATGACATTTTAACAAGCTTTTTGTAACCTTTTTTGAAGCGTTTATTAAATGCATTTACTAAAATGTTATAAACCCTAAATCATAAATACTAAGCATTTTATAACATTTTAAACCCAAAACCCTAAACCCTAAAGTCTAAACTCTAAACCATAAGTATTTTATAACATTTTAAGAAGCATTTTTTTTACTTTTTTTAAGTGTTTATTAAAAGCATTTACTAAAGTATTATAAACCCTAAACCTTAAACCATGAGCGTTTTATAGAATTTTAAATCCTAAACCCTAAAGCCTAAGCATTTTATAGAATTTTAGAAAGTGTTTTGTAACTTTTTTTATGTTCTTATTAAAAGAGCTTATCAAAGTGTTAGAAATCCCAAAACCTAAACCATAGACCCTATCCCTAAACAGTAAAAAATTTATAACATTTTAGAATGCTTTTTTGTAAATTTTTTAAGTGTTTATTGAAAGCATTTAATAAAGTGTTATAACCGTAAACCCCAAACCCTAATCATTTATTAACATTTTAAAAAGTATTTTGTAACCTTTTTTGGTGTTTATTAAAAGCAATTAATAAACTTTTATAAACCCTAAACCCCAAACCCTAAACCATAAACCCTAAACCATAAACCCCAAACCCTAAACCCTGTAAATTAAACACTAAACCCTAAGCATTTTATAACATTTTTAAAAGTGTTTTGTAACTTTTATTTAAGTTTTTATTAAAGGAATTTACTAAAGTTTTATAAACCTAAACCATAAAGACAAAAACCTAAACCCTAAACACAAAAACATAAACCATAAACCCTAAAACATAAACACAAAATCCTAAACCCCAAACCCCAAACCCTAAACCCTAAACCCTAAACTGTAAATGGTAGACCCTAACCATTTTCTAACATTTTAAAAATTGTTTTGTAACTTATATTTAAGTGTTTATGAAAAGCATTTGCTAAAATGTTGTAGACCCTAAACACTAAACCCAGACGCCAAACATTAAACCCTAAACCCTAAAACCTAATCAATATATATTCACAATCCTCTCATGATGAAAATCGTACTATGAAAACTCTCATGGAAAAAAGGTGAATCTCACAATTTATTGTCCAAATTGTGAATATCCAATGGAAAGGATCCACTAGTTTTGGCCAAAAATTGTTGAATCTACATAGAACTTCTCGAGATTCATATGTTGTGCATAGATCATTTGTTTTTGGTAGATCTATAATCATTACTGAGATTTGATTTAGTTTTTGAACTATGCAGGGGTTTGGTATATCGTGTGTCTCATCTAGTGTTGTTAAGGCAAAAAATTCACCTTTGAGGATAGATTTGAAAAAAAATCCTTCATTTACCTTCTCCCAATTTGATTATGTTCCTTTGGGAATACTAGATTCAGACGCTCCCCCTATGCCCTTTGAATTTCTGGTTTGAGGGTATCGTCCCTAAAGCCTCAAGTTTAATATGATGGTGGATGATGGGAGGATGTTATAATCTTGTTACATCAGATCTTCTTGCATAGATTTTCCTCCAAAGATCATACTTTGTAGGAGCACTAGGATACCTAGAGTGTGCATGATATTGTGCTTTAATTGTTCAATGTGATTAGTGGCCGAAACTAAAAATAATATTCTTTTTCCATTTGGGTATTTGATAAAAATTTGGAAGGCTATTGTAGTTCCCAGATTCAGTGCCCATACTTCAGGGTCATGCAGATATTCCATCGAAATC
Organism: Pinus taeda; assembly: GCA_000404065.3. NCBI lineage: Eukaryota > Viridiplantae > Streptophyta > Pinopsida > Pinales > Pinaceae > Pinus > Pinus taeda. The sequence goes on along the minus strand of APFE030710115.1, from coordinate 7,901 downwards.
AAAGGATAAGTGCAGAGCTCTAAAGAGTGAGAGGAGTTGTCATGGCAATATTGAATTCATAAGTGATGGGAAAATGACCAAGCACACCCACTATGATGGAGGGAAATTCAGATCGAGCAAAAAATGTAGAACACTCTCCAGATCTAATGCTACTCCTCCATTTCAACAACCTAATGTGCTCAGGGGATTGAGAATTTCTAGATCAGGGGTCTTTAATAATGGATCTACGAAATTAATCATTCGAGGTGGAATATTCACTTCTATAGCCATATTTTCTCCTTCAGATATGCCCAATATTTCTCTTGTGACTAAGAGTAGAAAGTGGTAAGGTTTCTACTCTAGAGTTTCCTTAACCCTACACATATCCATTCCCAATGCATGAATGTGACTCCCTTTTCTTCCTTCTATGTCATCGTGTACGTAAGTGATGATCAGATACACCACGTCCATGATCTGGTAAATGATATTACCAACGACCTGTGTCGTCAGTCTCCATCTCCGCACAGGAGACCTAAAATAGTATTCAAGCCATTCAAAAGCTCTATTATCAAGTCCACGAGAAGTGAGATCATGCCCTAATGATGATGAAAATGATTGATCTGATGTGTGAAGAAACTCAATGACATAAGGAAAGCAAAAACACTGAGAAACCCTAGAAATCACACCGAGCTTTTCCTCTTGACACAGTTCCCCTATCAATATTTAATTTGATTTTTTAATTAATATATTCTTATCTTACATTTTAATCAATTTTTTATTTAATTCAATCATTGTAACTTCACAAATAGTGTACTAGTTAATTATTTTTTTCTGGAACAAAATTGATGGAGTTTATAACTTGTTAAATCTATTTCGTATAAAATCAAAATTTCACAAATGTTTTTAGTCAATAAACTGTGTAGATACAAATGGCCATGACAATACCACAAGTAACAATGGTTATGGATTTTCTTTGTAATCATCATCGCTAGTTTTTATACATTAAAAATCACAGGTGTTCACAATTTCTTTTAATCAGTATATACTTTTAAACAATACAAATAATCACAACATCGATTTCTTTTAATCAATATATACTTTTAAACAATACAAATAATCACAATATATACTTTTAAACAATGCAAATAATCACAACATCGTAGGTGACTGTGACCATGAATTTCTTTATAACCATAATCATTCAATGTAAAATTAAAAATTTATCAAATGAAATTTATCAAATGGGCCTCATGACCATGATAAATACAAATAAAATAAACATAAAATTTAAAAATTAATTTACAAATTGATGTTTTATGATGATAGAATTTTGAATTTATGTTCTTTTATTTTATGCCATGTATTTGTTTGTTTGGCTTTTGCTTGTGTGTGGTTGTTTATGTTTAAATTATTTACACATATATAATATCATATACAATAATTACTTTTAAAATGAGCGTAACTTGTATATTAACTTATTAATCTTTAAATTGTTGTTTAATTTAATAAAAAACATTTTTAGTAGGAGAGTTGCAATAGGAGGTGATGTAGCTGTTACCTTTCCTAAATAATATGTATTGTTGAACAATTATCTCCTTCTTAATGAAAGGTATTACCTTTCCCATTGAGTGTATATCTATTTTATTAGATTTCCATATATTTTAATGTTTTTCCTAAAATATATTTACTAATTTATAATTAACCGTCAAAAAATATATTTTTATATCGTAATAACATTCTATTCCAAATCACGTGGAAGGTGTTTTGCATATATCACATTCATTCAAAGGTGGATTTTAGTGAAATATTGTTGTGATTAAAAGAAATATGGGAATACATAATTTACAAATCTAAAATACATATAACTAAATTTATGAAAAATATTTATGATTCCTTAATTTGATTGCGTTGATACATGTGTATACCTTATAATAGGATTTCTAGAATTTTAATTTAATTATCAATAACCAATAGGTTTATGCTAGAGATTCAATAATCAATAATCAATATTTTTAATATTAGTGATGAGAAGAAGATTGAGATTTATTTAAAATGTAGTTATGATCTCTATTCCTTCTCAATTTAATTAAAAATAATAATTTAAAACACATTGTATATAGAATATTTTGAATGATTTATTAGTTTTATTCTAAATATTGTGACCATATAATTAATTGGATTGAAAATTTGTATAACCATCACTCTATGATAAGAATCAAAACACTAATGCCATTATACATATTGCATTAACTAAATTAAGCATTCATAAGAATTAACTAAACTATATTAGTAATATTATTATTATTATTATTGGAGTTATATAACATACAAAAATATGTTTATCCATGTAGATTCACCCCCACTATTATTATTGAAATTCTTAATTTGGCAATAGTTCTTCTTACATTACCATGAATTAGAAATACCACATTCCCAATATCATGTGTTGATATGCCATTTTCCTAAATTAATTAATTTGAGATAATTTAATTAATATAATATACCTTAACGGACAACAATATTATATTAATATTCAATATTACCATAATGTTCAACATATTCCATGATTTCGAAATGTTTCCATTGACCATGTCAATATTACCATAGAGTATTCAATTTTTCCATGGGGTTAAATATCTACTATCAGCCTAATAATTAAAATTAACTATAGAAAATATATATCATGGTATTGAGATTAATTTGAAATTAAAAACTCACATTTAAGTATTGAATAGTCTCCTTTCCATTTTCTAAGTTTTTATACGATTAATGATTGTCATATATAATAGAGAAGGCTTGTCTATTTGCTTTACATTCCAATACCTCGAGCATGCTCTCGTTTCCCTCCTGATTTTTTTTTTAGTTTGTGGGAATTGTAATAATTTGTGTTTGAAAAATCCCAAAATTTGGTCTTATGATTTAAAAGTTACACTTTTCTTAATACAATTTTTGTACCTAATGGTTGGAGAAAAATACACTTTAATTAAAAGTACATTTTAATTTTTAATTTGTGGCAGCGATGTTTGTCGGGTTGTCTTTTTCATTGAATAACCCAACAATATTTATTTATTTATTTTGAAGTCTATAGTTTTCTACAACACCTTTCTCTTGTAAATTACTCTTTGGAATTCATTTATAGTATTCATTAATGCATATAAAAGTTTAGGGGAGATTTTTTTCGGATAGTTGAAATTCGAGGGTTCAATCCTTTTGGGGTTGATTTTTTATCAAAATAGTGATTAAGGATGATTATCCCAAATACTAAGTTAATTTTTTTATATGTTGTACCATTATCTCCCCATAAAAGAAAAAGAAATTTCACGGAAACAAGAGTTCCCATCCCTATACAATGACCACACGCTCAATTGACCTTTATGTTTGGAGTCTATAATTTTTGTGAGTGATTTTCCTTAATTTCTGAAAAAAGGTTTTTATTTAAAATAATTTCCTTGGACATCTTAAAATTAAGGTTTTATGGCAATGGTTTCACACATATGTTTTGATCATGGACATCCTCCATAGACATCCTGCATAGACATTCATGGTTTTATGGTTGGTTTGTACGAAAGGTAACTTCAATAAACTTTATATCCATACCTCTTCCATTAATTACATCATTTCTAAAGGGTGATACCATTGATGAATCAATTCTCATTCTTGTGCACCGAATTCTAGAGGAGAAGAAGATTGTGGTGGTACTGAGGACAAGATTTCCTTGATTATATATATATATATATAAAAGCATGATATACAATGAGAGAGCAATGTTTTTCATACCAAAAATTTATTTGTTTATGAAAAAAAATTATTATTTTTTTTATGTTTACGAAGAAATATTTTAATTGGATTTTGCACACACATGTATTCCCATTATTTTTTTTCCAACTATTACATGAATAGTAAACTAAGATAGTGGTAATTTTTTAATTTTTTTTTTTGAAATTTTTTTGTCATTGTTTTTCATCCAAAGTCTTTAAATTTTTCAAAAAATGAAGCATATGTTTAAGGGAAAAATAGATGAAAAATATCATATCAATTAGAATATTTCAAACTCATATGCCATTGGATAGAATATTCCTTCCTTAATAAAATATGATCCAATCCAACACCAAAGGACAATTTTTTCTCTAATTTCACTAGGGTAAAAAAAGTTGGTACAAAAAAATTTGCATAAGGTGAACTAGAAATGTGTATTTTAAAACCTCAAAAGCCCAATCGAGAGCCTCGAGAGCTTAAATGCTAGATGGAGCGCATAAATTTTCAATTCAAATATATTAATATATTTATTTTTCTTAGCACTCAAGAAGCTTGATAGACCACTTACAAATGGCTAGATTGGGTGGTTAAACTACTTTATCATGTGCTCTTCTTTTCACCTTAACACTCCATCTCTTGGCAAAATGTGTAACCTAGATCCATGCTCTATCTATCTATCTATATATAACGATGGAACATATGGGAAGATTCTTACATCATAAAAAAAATCCTTCTCCATTGATGGTCCATCAGCATAACGGAAAAGCATTAATGGTAATGTGCATTCATAATGGTGTTTATAAAGAGGATAATGAAAAGGCATATAGGAAATGACATATAACACTTATTTCTACTCTAATTTATCGTGTCAAAGGAGGTATGGATTGAATATTCAATTAGCATTATCACTAAATTTAGAAAAAAATGAAAACATATAAAATAAATATTTTTGAAAATTTGACAATAAAGGGTGTTTTTTTTCCAGGTAGTCTAACTAATAAAAAAAATGGCCTTTTCACTGAATTTTTTCTAGCTAATTTGAAACAACGAAAGATCACAATATTTCTTGAAATGTCGTTGATGGATTCTAATGAAAAAGCAAATACCTCTATAATTAAGGTTGTACCTTTTTTTTCAAATAATTTTTAAATAATATTTATTCTATTAAAATAATATTATTTATATTTATTGTTTTATTTTTCATGATGGTCTCTCCAAAATATTCTATTTCCTCAATATTCTTTTCCATCCTACAATAATATTAACTAATATAATTTATTATTATAATCTTATTGATAGTTAATAAAAACATAAACATTATTTATTTATTATTATTGTAAACTATTTTTACTGTTGATGCAATGTCTTAATCCTAGTTGAAAACAACTCCGAATATATTTTTTTATATTATTATTAATTAGCGTAGATAATTATTATAATACTTTAAGAATTAGTCTATATGTATAGAGAATATCATGCATAAAAATATTATGCACACCATTTTATATTTTGTTAATAGAGCATGTAATAATAAACTTTTTGTAATAATTTGAATTAGGATCTGAGTAAGGAAGATAATGATGATTGCAAGGATTGTCTCAATATGGACATTTCTAGAATAAATTGAAGGTAAGTAATCATTTCTAGGTTAGACAAAAAAATAAGTGATTCACACCTCAAAACTAATGCTTGAGAACAACAAATTTTGGAGATTAGTTGGTCCATCTTAAGCATTACAATTATTGAAACAAGAAGATAATTTGAAGGAGAAAAGTTATTTATGTTCCCTTTAATATTCTACTCAAAGTTTAACTAATTGGTACCAACTAAACCCTTTTACTTGATAAATTTGGTTTTCATATTCAACTTAGAGAGAGAACCACGTATCTCCATTGACAAAATACACCAAAATATAAACCTGTCAAAAAGAAAAATTTAAATACTCTTAGTAAATTCTACTATCCATATTGAAGAAAGTCATAATGCTATGGAGAAGAAAGGCTTGTATGCACAACTAATTTATATGGTTGTATGTGAAGTACATTTAATTGAATTTATTGTTCTTCCACATTTAAGGTATGTTCCAAATTATTAATTACAAAAGGGTTACTATATGTGAATTTCAAGCTACAATTTATGTAGAAATAGGTTCTATATTTTATGTTTACTTTGAAATTTCCAATTTATTACTTTAAAAACAAATAAAAGTTATTTCAAAATTTAGTTTTTAATTTTTTGTTTTTCTACACTTAACTCATTGTAATTTTGAGATTGCCTATCTTTTACCTCAAAAACAATTAAACTTTATTTTTTAAATTTACCTTTTAATTTTTAAATTTCCATTTTTTTAAATTTAAAAATTAATTATTTTTTGTTTGTTATTTTTTTTAATTTTAACGGTTTTTTTTTGTGGATTCCGTTTTCTAAATTTACGTAACTTTTGGGTTTTTTGATGTTGTAATTAATATTTCTTAAATTCAACCCTAACATTTAGTTAACCGCTGGTAGAGGAATTGCAGCCATTTCCTCATTGTTCAAGGCGGATTTCACAATCAGAATCTCTTCAACCTGCGCATTTAGTTAAGAGATGACCGAGGAATTCCAGACTTTTCCTTCATAGCCATTTCCTCATTGTTCAAGGTGGATTTCAAAATAGAAATCTCTCCCCGTTGTTTCAAGATGTGCCCAAATCGATCCACAATGTTGTTGACTATGGAATTTTGTTGGGAGAGCGTCAAACTAAATATATGAAGGTCGTGTGTTCGATCCACGCTCCTCTGTATCTTGGTCGGGAGAGCATCAAGCTGAATATATGAAGGTCGTGTGTTCAATCCACAATGTTGTTGCTTCTGTATCTTGGGAGCCTGTTCACTTCAACACGTTCAATTTGAAAGGCGGCGAGTGGTTATACCCGCGTAATCCCATGTCGGACAGATGGTGATTCATAACAATCGCTGGCAAGAGGAATAAATATGCAAGAGACTACCTGTGTCTGAACATATCTGCCGAAGACGTTATCACGCGGATCGATTTTCTAATAAAATGATTGCACGGGCTCCTACATTTCTCGGGAGAAATTATTGAAGATTTGTATGAAGTCTGGGGAAGAGGAAGATCCCATGGCAGCTGTCAAATCGCTTCATGAATCCATACAGGTTTTCATAGTCGGCGACTCTGTCTATTTCCGGCCCAGGCAAGTACTAGATTTGATCCTCTTGTTGTAAAGTTTCTGCGTTTTAAAAATTCTTGATGTTGTTAGGATTTGTAATTTCTTATTTCCAAAGAATTGAGTGATGGTCAAGAAAAGTAAATTATTTTTTTCGACGATACAACGAAAATCAGTATATAATTGCAATAGTACCAGTTCTTGAAAAAATAAAAAATATATTAGATGTATACTGTCGAGAAAAAAACGCTCCATAGTTGTAAACTAAAAGCTGTTAGCTCAAGACGCAGGGGCTTCCGGGAGGAAAATAGAACACATAACATAACAATTATCTCCACTAAGTACGATGGAAGGCCACAATGTTAAGGCTTATGACCAGTGGAGATTTTATGAAAATTCTTTGTGTTTTGCGTTTTATGTTACGTGTCCGTAATTGTGCTTTCTGTTTATTTTATTTTTAAAGATTTTGTATAATTAATTTATGGTAATTGTGATTTTTGTGATTTTATATAATAAATTTATCGATTTTAAAAAGTTCTCGACATTAAGAATAAATATGTGGAGTTGAGTCTGATTTTTCTCAACCTCAACCTCTTTTGCTACTTTTTATGTAACTTCTACAATTTTTTAAATTAAATTGTTGTTCTCATAATTACTTATTTACATTGGAATTTTTTTTTCATATTATTTGTTATATTATCATGTATATATTGATATATGAATTATTACTATAAATAAATAATGAGAATGAAATGATATGCTAATTTGATTTTTTTTAGGCTTTTATAGGAGGCCACGGAGGTGAAGGTGGAGGTGGCGGACGAGGAGGAGGCTAGGGTGGCGGTGGAGGAGGTGTTGGTGGAGCTTGTGGAGGAGTGGGTGGAGTTGGAGGTGGAGGAGGATGGGGTAGTGGTAGTGGTGGTGGTGAAGGAGGAGGAGGAGGAGGAGGCGGAGGTGGAGGTGGCGGAGAAGGAGGGGGAGGAGGTGGAGGTGGAGGTGG
>APFE030710114.1:0-27245 GCA_000404065.3 Pinus taeda | reverse complement strand
TCTTCAATCGCCCATCGCACAACGTCTGTGTATGGGAGAATTTTCTCCCTGGCTGCTATCCTGTGAAGGAAAGAATCAGCCAAATCCTTGAGAGTGCAGTCTGACTTCCGTAATGAATCCGCGGTAGCTTCTGCTACTGTCTGCTTTGGTTTCTCGGCCTCAATTAAGTCATAAGTGCCCTGCTAAGTTACTCTGGTAAGGCCTGTGCATGTTGTATCAGATATGAGGCCTTTCTTCTTATTTGCAGTGGCTTGTGCTGCGACTAGTGGATTGGAAGCACCCGCAGTCTTCTTAGACTTCTTACCCATCATGCTCGAACTCCTTTCTATGACTAAATTCTGCACAGAGAGGCAATTTGGCGTAACACAGAGAGATAGCGATAAAAACTTGCAATTGATAACAAATGAATAGATGCGCAGCAATATATTCAGCTTTTAAAACGGGCGCGGAGATAATCCATGGAAAGATTTTACGCCTTGAATCCATTAAATGGCCGTATAAAACCTGCCACCTTATAAATGCCCATTATATCATTATTCGGTCGAGAAATCTCCTTAAGCATGCAATGGACGTATTGGCGGCTGAGCGGGAGTGATTATGCCTTAAATATGAGTAAATTGAGCTTTCCAATCACTTTAACGGCTTTTTATTGGAAACTGTGCCTTATCGCATCGCATCGGGGGTGTGGTAAGTCTGCCTTAACAATGTGCATCGAGTACCGCCGATCGCCGAATGCGATATCGTATCGGCGAAAGGCTTATGTGCATTGAGACTTAAACGAAGGGAACCCTCCGATCACCGAACGCCGATAGCTCATCGCATCGGGGATATTGATATGGAGCGCTTTTGGTTGTGCATTGGATATCGCCGATCGCCGAACGCCGAATGCGATATCGCATCGGCGGAAAGCCTTGTGCCTTTTTATATGTGCCTTATGTCATTGCGATATGCGATCTTGCGATCGCTTTATCGCAATGACCAAGATTTGCCTTATTTCCTTAAATGGGTATTTTAAAAAGGTTCTTTATAAAGCGCTCATTTGATTAATCAGACTTTTTGTTGAATAAAAGTATTGATATCAACTTTATTTTAAAGGGACCCATTTCATAGTTTATTGTTATAAAAATAAAAATGGCATGAAATGGGGGGTTGTTTGTAGAGCACAACATAAGGAAGGCAACACTGTTGGTTGAAACGGAGATCTCGTCCTTGGTGGAGCCACCTGATGGTGTATGGTTGCGGGTGTGATGTGGTTGGTAGACCCAAGCGCTTAAAAACCTTTGTTGAGATGAGGTTCTTTTGGATCCCACTGTCGAAAATGAACTACAATAGAGACCCCTTCACCCACATATGTGAGTGGAAGAGATTCTCCCCTTCTTGTTCCCCTTGTTGTTTCCCTTGTCAGGTTTTAACTCAGAGTCTGAACATGCATCTGACTCTGAGGCTTTCATCTTGGCCACTAGTGACTGCTTGGCACGACACTCATTTGTGTCGTGAGTGGGGCTCTTATGGAACTCAGACCAATTTCCTATGTCCTTCTTTGTCTTTGTCCTGTTATTCTTTGTTGGTGGCTTCAACGGCTTGTCTTGAGTTGGCCCACCTTGCATTTTTCCTTTGTTCTGTGGTTTGGAGGGGGATTTTCCCTTCTTTATGTTTGTAGAGACAAAGTTGTGCTCCTTTTGTTTAAATTTATGCTTGATCTTTACATCATATCAGTATGTGACACCCAATGAGGAGATGTTCATGAAGTCCATCTTGTCCTAAATGTATTTGTGTAAACAACCACAATACTTGAGTACAAAATGTCGCTCAGAATCCTTGATACCCAACTTCATGCGAAGGGTATGAAAAATGTTTATGAACTCCAACATGTCTTGGTCCCTTCCCTGCCAGAGTGTAGTCCATTTTATGTATTTATCTTCATAGCTCCTGATAGGGTAACATTGTTCCTTGATGGCATCTCAAAAATAATTCCAAGTAGGTGTGACCAAAAATAGTGAGGTTCCTTATCATCCCTCTACTCACAATAGGTTTCCCACCAATCCTTGATGTGGGGGGAGACTTTGAGGAGTGAAAAAGTAATATTTTCCCTATTGGAAAAATGATGGATTGAAAAGTATTCTTCTAGCATATTTAACCATTTATTCACGACATCTGCATCTATTTGGTTTTGAAATATAGGAATGAAAAAATTCACTTCTACATTGAAGGGTTTGGTACCCCTGAGGTAACTATTAGATGAAGACGCTTTGCCCATTGCTACGTACCGAAGGATCTAGGAAAAGTTATCCATCATCTCATTCCTTTGTCGCTTGAGGGATTCTTCAAGCAATATTTTGAAAGGGTCTCTTTCTCCCTCATATTTCTTTTCTTTTGCCATGGGAAGTTATCAGGGTCGATGAGGTTAGTCTTGCAAGTGTTCAAGTCCTAACTCCTTACACCCCGACCTCAATTGGGGACATGCACAAAAAAAACAAAGGAAGAGCAAAAAGGGCTAATACCACTAATCTAGATTTATTCGGGAATGAAATGAAATGCATATTTAAACATAAACATAGAGTTATAGTGGAAACTGATCTTCAATTCATTAATAATAGAATACTGAAAAATTGTTTACATGTAGAAAGGAAATAAACTTGCTCGAGAAATGGTAGTTATCTCTGAGAAGAAATGTGGCGACTACATGCCTTCTGAATTGTGTTACAATGAGTTTCAAAGGCCTTTTTATTACTAAGAAACAATGGAAAGCCCCAAACATCCAAAACCTAACCCTAGGAGATGAAGCGCCAAAGGCTCCGTTTGGGTTAATTGGAACACCAACTTCCCGGGGTCATATTTTGGGCATATGATCTTCGTTTGGTGCGAATGATACCTTGTTAGAAAGATCTATCCAAGGGCAAAAAAATTTATGTGATAAATGCCTGCAAAATTATTGCAGGCTTAATGTGTGTGTGTGTGGCCTCAAAACGATTCCGGAAGTTTAGGACCCGAAAAGTTGCTAAAAATAGAAATTGTGCTAGAATTAAGGAAAATGAAAGGAAACAGTGTAGGGGTTCCAAGTGGAATAGGTGAGTGGCCACCAATATCCACTTGGATCATAAGTGAAAATAATTGTACTAAAAGCTATCATTAACAAGTGCATAAAATGGTACCAAAAGATGTGTTGGCCCTCAAATAGGGAGATGAAATTTCCAGTTTGGATCTAATTTAAGGTTAAGTGTTTTTTTTACTTGGTGACTTGTGTATAAATACAAAAAATAGAATCAAAAGGAAAAATCAATATTTAAAATTATGAGTGGAAGGTCTAAAGGGACCAATGAGCACACCCACAATTAACTAGGAAGATATGCATATTTTCCCTAGTGGATTCAATAGTTTGTTGGTTTAGATTTGTCACCAAGGTGGAAAAATCCCACAAGATTAATGGCTACATATTAAGATCAAACTAATGGATAAATGAGTTAGATAATCAAACCCTAAATATATTTGTATACTTCAAGCCCTAAACTATCCATGAGGTCAAGAACCATAACAAGAAATCATTTTATCAACATGAATAAAAGAGATGGAGGAATGCGATAGTTTCAATAGACGAAAACTCTAAAGGCACAAGTCAATGAACTGCGCGCGCCCTGCCTGAGCGCGCTCCCGACGATCGATCGACTTCAACCAGCAACGCGGCGGCCTGGGCCTTGGCCCCCAGCCATGGCCCTCCCGGAATTTCCTCGGGAGGACCCCGATCCCCAAAAAGCCTTCTCAGATCTAGTGAAATCCCTCCCTCCTCAGCGCCCCAGACCTGCAATCTCGAAATTTGTCAAGAAGCTAGATGTTCTTCAGGAAGTTCAGCTACCTCCAACCTTGCCTCGCATGGCAGCGTTATCCCTTGCCGAAAAAGGTCTCATAGGGAAATTTACAGGCCTTTGGCCATCTCCAAGAATAGTTCAAAGATGGGTCGAACGAAACTGGTCAGACAAGATCCAAGGGAAAATATCAATTAGGTTTTGCGGAAAATGGTACTATACTTTTCATTTCGAATCCAAAGAGGACAAGCATTTGATCTTCAGGAACGGGCCGTACTTCATGGACTCCAGGGGTCTCTATCTCAATAAATGGACCCCATATTTTGATCTGGAGCTGGATATCCCCAGTGTTGTTCTGGTCTGGGTCCATCTCCCTCGCCTCCCTCTCCACTGCTGGGTAGACGAGTTTGTACGGGCCATAGGGAATGTTGTAGGCAAATACATCGACCGTAGCGAGCCCAAGGACAACATGCAAGCTTGCGCAAGGATCTGTGTCGAAGTGGATCTAGGTAGAGGACTGCCTGAAGCAATAAAGCTGAAAGTGGTCGACTGGAGCCATGTCCAGCAATTGGATTATGAGCAGATACCATTTAAATGTAAGGTATGTCATGAATACAAACACTTTGCTAATAGATGTACTAAACTTGTTAATGCAAAGAATGATGAGTAGGATGGTCACTGGGAAATAGTCAAAAAGAAGAAATCATCTCCTCCCCCCAAGCCTTCCATGGATTTTGATAACCCTGGACCCTCTGCTCTGCAACCTTCCTCTTCCTCTCCCTCTCCATCTGCTCCCCTCCCGCCTGAATCGCCCCTCCCCTCCTCCTCCAACCCCTTCCTTGTCCTCTCCACTATCGATTCTACCCCTGAAAATCCCTCAGAGCCCCCTGACCACCATCTACCCCAGACCATCTCATCTCAGACTCCCCTTGAACCCCCTTCATCAAGGATTACCAGAATCTCTTCAAAAGAACATGGAACAACCAGCGATACATACAAAAAATCGGGACCTGGCAGAAAATCAGCTAAGCAACACAGGGATGAGAATGCCCAGAAGGACATAGCTATGGGCACACAAACTCCAATAGAGTCCTTCATTCTGGGGCATCAAGAGAAAGAGACAAGCTACAAAGACCAAGAGAAGCGAGCACCTCTCCGCATGCCCAATGCACCATGATGAAAATCCTATCTTGGAACAGCAGGGGTTTAAGGTGTTGGGTTGTGTTATATTCTTTCCGCATAGTTAACCAAGAGTATGAGGGGTACCCGTAACCCCACTTTATGGGGTCCGGGGCAGCGCCTCGGAAAATTTTGGTTTTGGACCCTATGTTAGGTTGGGCGGACCCACCTATGGTTTTGTGCATGATTTTCGCACATGTTTTTTGGACGCGATGGTTTTGGACACGATGGTATTCGGTCCATGGTATTGGATGCTTCGGCATGTATAAATATGTATTGTAACATTAAAAGGAACATAATGAAAAATCAAGCTGGTAGTCCCGGTTTTGGGATCCAGGGGAAATCTCTCTGCATATGTGTTTTTATGTGTTATGCTCTCGCATTGTTTATTTTTTCTGTGATCTAGAATTTGTATGCAGGTAATTTTTGTACGGGGTTAAAACCTACATAGGGCACCCCTCTAAAATAGTTGCCCTCAGAGATCTAATTCATAATGAAAAGCCAAAAATCATGTTGATACAGGAGATGAAACAAGATCAGCAAGAAATGAGAAGAATTATAGACCAACAGAAACAATATGTAGGATGCATCAGTGAATCAAGAGGAGCCTCCGGAGGAATTGTCACCATTTGGGACAATAGTAAATGGAACCGCACCTCAACAAATCCCCACCAGAATTGGATCAGAACCACTCTTGACAACAAAATAGGCAACCAAATAGTAATCATATATAATGTTTATGTTCCCAACCATTACAGAGAAAAGGAAATATGTTGGGACGATTTGAAGACAAGCATTGATGGGGAACGAAATACAAATATTATAGTAGCAGGTGACTTCAACCTGATCTTACATGCCAATGAAAAAAGGGGAGGAACTTTCACTCCAGATCCCTTCAGAGGCCATTTGGAGACCATCATCCAGGAGCATGAATTAGTTGATGTTGTACCCAAAAATCGCAGATATACCTGGAGCAATCATAGGATTGGCATCGACAACATAATGGAGAGACTTGATAGATTTCTTGTCAACATCTTGTACCTCTCTTCCTTCTTTGTAGGATATGCCAACATCCTCAATACCTCTGCCTCTGATCACTACCCTATCACTCTAACTTTGGAAACCCACTGCCCTCTTGGCCCTATTCCTTTTAAATATAGTCCCCTTTGGAATCGGATTCCAGCAGCCAGAGAAATCGTTCAGAAGACTTGGAGCCAACATGTAGAAGGTTCGCCAGGATTCATTTGGGAAACTAAATTAAAAAGAACCAAACAGGTATTAAAAGATTGGGACAAAGAAAGTTACCAGGAGCCAGAGGAGATCAAAAAGAAAATCAAGAGTGAATTAGAAGGTGTGCGATTAAGGATCGAAGAGCATGGACTATCGTAGCAAAATAAGGAGCAAGAAAGTGTATTATACGCACAGCTGAGTCACATTAATAGGGAGGAAGAAACCAAGTGGCATCTAAAATCTAGACAATTATGGCTCCAAGGAGGAGACTAAATACAACCTACTTTCACAAACAGCCATTGCTCGAAATCTCAGGAACAATGTAAACACAATCTTGGATAGCGAAGGAAATCGACACAACACTCAAGAGACCATAAGGAAGGCTACCTCCAAGCATTACAGGGACCTCCTAACTGAAACCAAAGGGGCAGAAGACTATTCCGATTTGCTCCAGCATCTTCCCAAAGGAGTCACTAAGGAGATGAACAACAACCTTAGCAAGGAAATTGAAGAAGAGGAAATCAAAAGAGCAATCTGGAGTCTGCATCCTGATAAGGCGCCCGGGCCAGATGGATTCCCCATCTGCTTCTTCAGGGAGTTCTAGACTCTGATAAAAAAGGATCTGATCAAGATGATTCGATGGGTGCAAAGAAAAGGGAAAATAGGAGGATTCACCAATGCCACCTTTCTTGCCCTCATACCCAAGGAAAATTGGCCCTCTTCTCTTTCCAGATTCTGACCCATTTCCCTCTACAATACCTCCTATAAAATTCTATCCAAAATCTTAGCTTCCAGGCTTAAACCCCTCCTTCCCTCCTTGATATCTGAAAACCAAGGAGGTTTCTTTCCTAACAAGCATATCACTGATTCCATTCTCCTTGTCCAAGAAGCCATCCACTCGAGTTTATCCAAGAAAGAAAAAGGATTTTTCCTAAAGCTTGATCTGGCTAATGCCTTCGATAGAGTAAGGCATTCCTTCCTTATTGCTGTCCTAAAAAAGATGGGCTTCGAGACTCCCTTCATTAATATTATTGTAGCTTGCATCTCTGGGCCCTGGATTTCCCCCTGATCAACGGTAGGCCAGGTGAAGCATTCCAATCTTCCCGGGGTCTCAGACAGGGTTGTCCCCTCTCTCCCTACCTCTTCATCCTCATGGCAGAATCCTTCAGTCAAGATTTGGACCACAATCGGAGAGTGGGCCTTATAACCGGTATCAAATTCGGGAATGGAGCCAAAAACATTAATCACTCACAGTTTGTTGATGATACCTTGTTAATTGGAGGAGCCTCCACCACAATAGCAAGGCGATTCAAGAAACTCCTTGACCAATTTATGGGGTATTCTGGAGGCTTGGTCAATCAGCTTAAAAGTTGTATATATGGATGAAACACTTCAAATCAGGATATCCATAGCATTGCAAACATATTTGGTGTCACATGCAATCTGGAATGGACCCACTTTTCCTACCTGGGCATGCCAGTGAGCTTGGGCCCTTTGAAGGCTGAAACCTGGAACAGAATCATTGACAAGGTAAAGAGGAAAGTGCAACAATGGGGATCACTGTGGCTCAACCCAGCAGGCCGGCTCATTCTCCTTAAGTCAGGTATCACTTCCCTTCCCCTTTACCGTTTTTCTCTATATCAAGCTCCTGCCATTTTTCACCACAAATTGGAAGTTACACTTCGCCACTTCCTTTGGAAAGGAGGGAAGAATGACAAAAGCAAGTTTAATTTAGTTAGTTGGAAGCACGTAATCCAAACTCAAGATAGAGGAGGTCTTGGTATTAGATCGCCAAAGTTCTTAAATCTGGCCTTTGGTGCGAAGATTGTATGGAGGTTTATAACAGGATCCTCATCGTGGTGGAAAAAGGTGTTGGAGACCAAATATCTAAACTTCCCCAGGCAGCAACTCCTTGACTCCGATAACCCCAATAGAGACTCCACTAAAATCTGGAGGTTATGCAAAAAAGCCCTCCCTCTTATGATTCAAAATATTTCTAAAGTTCCAGGGGGGGAACCAGCATCAATTTTGGAACTGATAAAATCTTGGGACAACAACCCATGATCATGCATAAAGAGGCCATACTCGTCATCAATTTTCTTAACAATAGAGGTATCCATCATCTGGCTCAAATTTCTAGTTGGGACCCTCATTCCCATGCCTGGATTGGATGGTCCTTCTCGGAAATTCCCAACGCATTAGAGCCTAGCCTTAGCTATTTTAAGTCTCTCCTCCACAGTAAGGCCCCCATCAAGGAAAATGAAAGGGATGGTTTTCGGTGGGACTCAACAGGAACAAATTATACAGTTAGAGCAGGCCATCAATACCTTTGCAACAACACCTTTCAGATGAGCTTGTGGAACCATTGGAAAATAGTATGGAGATCAGAGGCACTCCCAAAAATAAAATTCTTTATATGGCTTCTGTTGAAAGGCAAAATATTAATAGCAGAGAACCTAAAAAGAAGAGGCATCAACGGCCCATCCAGATGCCCCAACTGTTGCAATGCTGAAGAAACAATGCATCATCTATTCGTAGAATGCCCCTTTGCTGTCGAATGTTGGGAAAAATTGTCCTCCACAGGTAATTTAATTTGGGATCCTCAGCATACCATAGCTGAGACAATCTACAAATGGAGAAAATGTTGTCCCTGGAAAGAAAAAAGAAGCAACCTGGTGAAGAGAGTATGGAACACTCTCCCTTACACCTTGCTATGGCGAATCTGGCTAGCAAGAAATCGGAAAATATTCCAAGACAAGAGCTCAAATGCAAGAATAATCTGCAGCAAAGCCAAAATCCTCGCTCTGGAAACTATTTCAATCAAAACTACAGGAAAGATCGATGCAACAAGATATAGTGTGGAAGAGCGAGACTTCATAAGTTACATACTGGAAAAAAATCATAATGCACAGGAAGGTAGCAGGATGGATGCACAGAGCAGGGTAGAAGCTAGCTCCTGGAAAGTTAGATTAAAAGAAGAGGAGTTCACCAATTGGATACAAAACTGAAACTACTTCTATCTGTTCTTCGACGGGGCATCCAAATCAAATCCTGGAACAGCTGGAGCAGGGGGACTGATTATTAATGCCAATGGGGAGTGCATCCTCCATTATGAGTGGGGTCTAGGGAAGGTCTTGAATAATAGAGCTGAAGCGTTAGCTCTGTTCCATGGCCTAACTCAATTAGGCAAACTGGGGATAAAGAAGGCAAAGATACTCGGGGATTCCTCTATTGTCATCCGCCTCATGGTCCACCAGCAGGACTCTCCCAACACTCTCCTTCAACAAATTAATAGACGCAACCAAATTCTGCATCAGGCAATGAATGACATTCAATATTACCATATCTTCCATAACCTTAATAAGCAGGCCGACAGTTGCGCCAACAAAGCGTGTGGAAGGTCAGTTGGCAGCCTGTGTTGCAATTCCAAGGAGACTCACCACCCCTTGCCATGAACCAAAACAATCTTTTCAGCGTTAAACCAAATAGCACTAACAGAATCGATTGGAATCGTACTCCTCGGGCTTTCAACAAGATTGCATACTGCAGCAGGATAGTGCAAAGATACGACTTGCATAAAACACTCATTAATCTCGACAATCCCATCAGCTCCGCCGGCAGCTGTCTCCTCAGATCTGCTTCACGGATTCTCTAGGACATTTCTCTGGTCTGCCCTCAAGATCTCCTCTCTTATCCCGTGACTGGTTGGCCCTTTTCCCGCCTCTCCCCTCCTCATCTTCTCCTTATATCTTATCTCCCTCCCTCATTCAATAGCGCAAAGTGTTCTTCTCTTCGTTGCCTGCTCCCCTGCCATTGTTTCCAAGAGAACTCGCGTCCTCAGGCAGTTCTTTGTGTGCTGTGTTGCCCATCGAACCGTCGCCTTTGCTTTTGGGAAAGTCTCTGTCTCCTGTGTGGCAGACCGAACCTCTTGACAACTTTCTTTTGCACTATCCCTCAGATTGTCTTCCCCGTCACCAGGCGGATTCAGGCCATCAAGAGCCCAGTTGTGCATTGTGTTGCTCTCAATCTCTCTGCCCCCTGCGTTGTGAGTTGTATCAATGGGTGTTCAATCCTTGTGCGCATCCGCTACTTATTCCTTCCTCCCCGAGCAACAATTATGGCATGCAATGAAGACTGTCTACATTGTGTGGACTTGCAAGTCGAGTTAGAAGAAGTCAGGGCTCAACAACGTATTTTAGAGAACCAACAGAGGATCTTGGAAACAAGAATTGAAGACCAGAATCGCATCATCAACGATAAATACCGAGCAGAAATTGACCTCTTCCTACACAGGGTCGCTTCACTTCATGAACAGTTCAGCGATTTGTCAAACAGGTGCAGTCATGCGGAAGAGTCGATTTCGATCCTGCAATATATGATGGACAAATGAAACAATGCAACCCCAAGTTCCTCAAGTGCCAAGCAGGAAGAAGTGGATCAAAAGCCGGAGGAATCTACAACGAGGCAAATTAGTCATATAGAAATAGATTAAAAAATGTTCTGTAAATGTCAATTTTGGTTGTTCCAATATGTAAGAAGCTACAGTAGCTCAGGTAACTTTAGAAGTAGAACAAGCAGGAGAAGGATCAAGGAGAGATGTCTGTTTTGTAACTCCTTTGATCCAGGCTGCCATCGGCACTTAATGTATCTCAGGAGCTCTGACTCCCTTCTTTTTTTCAGCCATTAATACAGCAACCGACTTTGTTAAAAAAAAAGAGATGGAGGAATGCAAATAATTCCATTGCTAATGAGAAGGCCAAAATATTTTAGCACATAGTGAATGATCTTGTAGAAGTTTAATGGGCTCAAAATCCCCTTCTTGGGATAAGTCCTTGGCTTCCTTGAGATACTTGTGACTCCCTCCTTGGTTGGTGAGAAAGGTAAATTCACTAGAAAATTACAATCAAGAGGAAGATGTCCTTAAGAGCATGGATACCAACTTAACAAGAACCGTGACCTCAAAATGTGAACTCTTGCTATAAAAACCCATATTTTTTGGTCAAAAACACCAAAATCAACCTCAAAATTTAAAAGTGATGCTACTTGTATCACCGTTTTTATTAGTGTCAAAATTATCATATTTTTCAATCATGGCATTCAATTCCTTGTAATATTTACAATTTTTTTTTTAATTAACCATTGAATTGAAAAGTGAAACTAACAACAAGATTATGTTTTTTAGAGGTAAAAATTACAACTTCATTGAAAGGATGACCTTAACAACCTATATTGTTGCAAAAAAAATGCTTAAATTCAACCTTAGAATGGAAAATGGGTGCTCTTAGTAGCATCCCCTCCATTTTTCGAGGGCTAAAATTGCAAGTTTTTTGAGACCCATAATCTCGATAACTAGTGCCCTTATAGCCAAAATATTAAGATTGACCCCCTACTCGGAAAGATGTGTTATTGGTCGGACCCCTTTTTTTTTCAAACAAAACATATAGCATTTATATTAAAACAATTGGATACATGGCCAAAACCATTTACATGTTTTAGAGATATCTAAGGCTTGCAATTTTGAGATTGAGCATGGAGGCTCAATCCGAACCCTCAAGCAAGTTCCCCATGACACAAAAATTTCAATCCCTTGCCAAGTAAAATTTGTCCAAAATTCCCCCAATATCCAGACACATTTACATTCCATTTTCACTAATTTTAGTTTGATCTAGTTGGACTTCTTGTTTTTGTAGGTGAAACACTTTTTATTTTCTTTCCAACTTGAGTCCAACCCACATTTTCTGCAAATTCTGGTTCCACTTCTTCCTCTACCTCCTTGAAGACCACTTTTAATCCTGGGAGCGATGGGCAATTTTCTATGGCATGTTATTTAGTGCATATGGCACAAGTCTGTACCATATCTAATGGGCATTCTTTATGACTATGTTTCTTCCTGCATTGAGGGAAAGAAATAACCAGGCTCTGTTTTTCTTTGACCTACTTATGCTTGTTTTTTATGATGTCTAATTGTGTTGTCAAGGTTCCCAGGATATCCGTTTTGAACTATTCCAACAGGTTGCCAATTTCAGTATGAGTAATACTTCCACCAGAGACTTTGTCGTCCTTGGTCATCGCATCGCATCTAGCTAGTTTCAGTCTTATACTGCCCCTCGAGCACCTGATACACAAATCAATAATGTTAGCATAGTCTTCTTGATAGATATCACCTTTACCCATGATATTTAGTGTCTCTATCCACTAGTCTTTCATCCCCTTAATCATCATGGTTTTTAGAACATAATAAGGTAGATTTGCATAGGGAGACCTTTCGAGGTTATATTGGAAATGCGCCACATACTCTTCTAAAGTTTCGCTAGGCCTTGCTACCATTTGGAATATCTCATCTTTTAGTTCTCTAGATCTGCAATAATCTTGATTATTTTTAAGGAAGGTAGTTTTCATTTGGTCCCAATCATTGATGGTGCCTCCACCCAGTCCCATAAACCAACGCAAGGTTGCTCCATTTAAAGTGGAGGGAAATAGCTTCAGTTTCTGGGGGCCAGTGGTGTAATCATAACCCCGACATAGGATGTCGAATTTAAACAGGAACGCATCCAGATATTTTGAAGTGAGTCCATGAAAGGTGGGAATATTTTGTAGAGGGATAGCTTTCATGGGGGCATTGATAGCTGTGTCAAAAATAGGATACTGTAATGTAGAGGTCTGGGGTGGTTGTGGATTATTGGCCATTGGATCAAAGATATGTCAATATCCTTCTGGGATCTCTGGAGCTGGGGATTTGTCCCTAGGATGTCTAGAAGAGGTGGGAATGATCCTAAAAACACTCCCTTGATCTGGGCACTGGGTGTCCTTTGCTCAATTACTACCTCAGGAGATCTTGGTTCTGCTGGTTTAACCTCAGATTCCCCTGTTTCTCCTTCTCCTTCACAGATGTTGCAAGAATTCCCTTCTTGTGAGGGCATTGATCACAAATTTTCAATATCTTGAAAACTCTGTTCAGTCCCTTTAGTTTTACTGTGGACCTCAACGTAGGCTAAGATAGCGAGCCTGCGGCTTGAAGGGAGACAATAGGATGTCTAGAAGCAATGGTTCTGGGACCTACTAATGGCAACTTTTCTTAAGATGTCGTCGATAAAAGTTGATCATCCAAGGGTCACCGGTCCCTTAGATTTTTCAGGTTTGGGTTGTGGGATTGTATTGTTTTCTGGTCTTTTCTTCTTAGTCATTCATGCAAAAATTCAAATGTTTATTTTTACCTTAAATTCCTGGAAATTCTGCTGGGGGGGTGGGGCGGAGCATGCATTTTACTTGCTCTATATGCAGGTTCTTACCTTCCATTTTGAATACCCAGTTCTCTCTCAGTAGACAAACATCAAACACCTACTTTAATTTTCTATAATTGTGTTGAAAAGTGGGTGGAGGAGCAAGCACTTTACTTGCTTGTTACATAGGTTCTTGCCTTTTGTTTTCAGTACCCAATTCTTTCCCAGCAACAATTATCAGATATACATCACTCTTTGTAAAATGGTGACACTCTCCCCAGCAACGGCGCGAAAATGTTGGGTACTAAAAGAAGTCTTTTAAACTCCTAATTACCTCACATTAATCATCAACCCAGGCAAGTCCTTTTATTCCAAGAGTGTACATAATATGTGCATGCTATGAATCCAGAGAGTAATGTTTCTTCAAAATGAAATATACAACTTTGATACAAGAGTAAGCGGATGCATTATACAACTCAAAAACTACAACTGTTAATGGAAATATTACATCAAGACTTAATCTTCAACTGAAACCATAATCAAATCTCAAATCGGAAATTCAAATGGAAATGATGTCAACCGAGAGTTCGGTAGTAGTAACCAATCTCTTCTAGCCGATTCTATCTAAATCACATTCAATCTCAATCAAGCAATTTATATGGAGATGAGGTCAACAGAGAGTTTAGTAGCGGTAACCAAACTCTTTCAGCTGATTAGATATTAACCACGCTCTTATTGTAATCAACAAGGTTCATTGTCTTAACTGCTAATTAATTTAATCTACAATAAGCATAAATAGAATCAAATGACAATGTTGCGAAACATGTAAAGAAAATGTACTAACTTCAATATAGGAAATCGGTAAATAATAAACAAGATAAACTCACAGAAAATGGAAAAAATATCAAACCAATCAAACTTGTGTGAATTAGAAAGATATAACACAAAGGATAGCAATTTGATCCACCAGACGTCGGGCGCTTAGCCACTAGCGAATATTGTTGAGCTACTTCAGAGAATACGAATGAATAACAACGTAAATTATATATTAACCATTGAACTCAGTTGTCATTACAATATGGTCGTGTTCCTCCATAACAAGAGTCTGTACTTTAAAATTACAATTTGAAATGAACAGAAAGTCCCCCGCTTTCCTCCTACAATTTTTACTTTTATAGTCAAAAAGAGGTAAAATATGAATGTGATCCCTCAGGATCGGGAGATCCTGAGGGATTCACAACTGAATGCTATCTTCTGACACCCTTCATATTTAGCGTTGATCCTCCTGATTCATTCTCCGTCCTGACCGCAATCGACGCCCCTCATTCTTCCTTTGTTGGTTTATGTCGTTCCGTCTCTAGGGAACAATAAGTGTTCCTTTCGTCGTTTCTCTACATAAAAAGGAATAAGAGTTAGTTACGGTGGCTAAATCTTAATGAGAGTAGTTCATTCGTTTCTTATCATAATCCATCAATATGTTAGCGTATCAAGATATGAAAGAGATAAGGAAAGAGGAAAAAGGTGATGGAATTAAGAGTAAATATATACCCATTGTGTAACTCAACAATGAGAAGTATTGTTTGATTGTAGAGAGAGTAGGAGACTTGAGAGCTGATTCTTTTTGTCACTTGAACAATATTTCCACTTGTATGATAATACAGAGATTGGGGTTTTAGGTTGAGGCTTTCACTGGGTAATTTCTTCTGTGTTATGTGTGATTGATTTCTCATTCTCAGTTATATGTGTTCTCTTGATCTTGCTCAATACGATTAAGCTTCCGCAAAGTGTTGTAGAAGTAGATCTTGTATTGTGTTTTAATATATTGCATAATTTGTTGATCGACAGTGGGAATTTCTACATGGTATTAGAGAAAAGGTGATCAAGGCGAAGAATAGTATACAAGAAGGAGAAGTTCAAAGTTTTTGGTTCCTGAATATAGAAATCGAGTTCTTATCACATCTCAATTTCACCAATGGCATTTAGCGGTTTAAGACTCGAGTATGCCCTTGATGGCAGCTCAAATTATATAGCCTCGAAGGATCACATGGAGGCAATATTAGAGGATAACGATTTAAAGGACTTCATTGATCAAGAATTCCCCAAGCTGACTGATTCTACTCAACTGCTGGAATGGAAGAAATGTGTGGCTAGAGCAAGGAGAATCCTCCTGGAGGGAGTTCGAGACCACACTGTCTCGAGCCTCCATGGGAAGGAGACACCATTTTTGATGTGGAAAACATTGAAAGATCTATATCAGAATAACAACGATCAGAGGAAGTTGGTGCTGAAAGACAAGCTTCGTAAGATCAAGTGTGAAAAGGGTGACATAATCTCTACATATATGAACAAGCTCACCATTTGCAGGGATGAGCTTGGAAGTGTGGGGATCACGACTGTTGATGATGACATGGGGAGTCTTGCACTCCTCGGTCTTCCTAAGAGCTAGCATAGCTACCAAAACTCGATTAATGGAAGAGAAAAATTGTCAGATTAGGAATGACTTTGGTCAGATATGATGTAGGAGGAGATACGGAGAAGCACCCAAGATGGATTTTCTTCATCCAAGGAAGATGAAGAAATTGCACCTTAGCATGTAAGGCAAATAAAGGGAAGGAGAAGGATTCCCATCGCAAATCCAGTTCTTTCCATGGTGGGAAGAAGTTTGAAAAATCAAAAGTGTGATGCTTTGGTTGTCATGAATTGGGCCATTTTGCTACAAATTGTCCACTGAGGAAATCCAAGAAGGGATCCGTGGAAGGATCAGAAGGTGAGGCACTGGCCTCACAATTCGAGTTGGATTTCACACTTTTCGCATGCATGGTTTCATCCATGGTGGGAAGTGGTTGGTTTCTTAACAGTGGATCTTCTTTCCACATGACTAGCGATCAGAGTTTGTTCAGTACCTTGGAGGAGAAAGATCTCCAGATACTCATAGTGATGGGTAATGATGAAAAGTATAGTGTCTCAGGAGTACGCATAATTGTTTTTCAGAGGGAGCATGGAGCTCGCATTACCTTGACCAATGTTAAGTATGTACCAGGACTGAAGAAAAATTTAGTGTTGATCGCAATGCTGGAAGACATAGACTATGATGTAGTATTCAATAAGGGAAAGGTTTTCCTTAGATACATCATCACGAGACAGGTGAAGCAGATTGGTTCATGAGTCAAGAACCTATATGCTCTTGAGGTTCAAGATGCATGTAAATCCTTGAGGAAAAAGGCAACTGATGGAGACTTGGTGGTTGAGAGGGAGAGTAAATTACCTCTCAACATGCAACACTAGAAGAAGTCTCAGACAATTGTGGAGGAGCCACAATTGGAGAAGTAGCTTCAAGAGGTTGTGGAGCAGCCACAACTGGAGAAGCTGAGAGGAGACTGAGTGGAAGCATCTACTCATGTAGAGACCTCCAGTAGGGGGAGATTTCGAGCCAAGTGGGCAGAGGGATCACATGCATCCATACCTCCAGGTAGGAGGTGGGGCAATGTGGAGTAACAGTCCCAAGAAGGCTGGAATAGGGGTAGGATCATTGAGGTAGCCAACCTCTTTGATTATACCTTGCTACGAGAGCCCTGATGAGGAGTAGTAGGACTGGCTGAGTTGGTATAGACAGATGCGGATGGAGTGGATGAGATAGCTACAGTGTAGGAATCCCAAGACCATGTAGAGCTAGTAGGCTGCAACAATGCAAGAGACACATGAGTGTTGCACCAGTGCAGGATGGCACAGATAGGTGTGCAACGGTGCGAGATGCATGGAGTGTTGCAGCTACTCAGAGGTCAAATAGGGAGCATTTGTCAGCGGCAGAGGCAGCTTCAACATTAGAGGATGTTTCTAGCCCAACAGAGAGGTCAGTTGGGAGCTTTTTGTGTTTCTAGAGTTGATGGAGCAACCACACTTGGGAGAAGTGTTGCATGTAGAACATTCAAAAGGTTCAGGATTGGTTTGAGTTGAATGCCTTTCTTGTCGAGAGGGAGTGTTGAAAATGGCAACAAGAAATGCTAAAAATAGCACTGCTATAAATAACAGTTTTGGATACCAGTGTTGGACATAGCAACAAGGAATGAAAAATGGAAGTGTTATAAATAGCATTGCTAAAAATAGAAGTTCGGGATAGATTCCTATTTTAGTTAGTCCTTGAACTAAAATAGTGAAGTAAAATTCGAATTTGATCTTAGCAGCTGTTTGTAAAATAATTAATTAATTCACCATGAGCTAATTAGCTGTAGAAAATGAAACATGAAGTCTATGTGGGGACATGCAACAGTTTCTCCATTGATTGAGGAATTTATCCATCAGTTAAAGAGATAAGGATGAGTTTTAATATTGAGTTGTAATTAGTTGGCTCAGTTAATTGAGTCAAGTCTAGTTAGATTAATTCAAACAATTTGTTGAATTAATTGTGAGTTCAGTTAGTTAATGCTTGCATGCATGTAACTGCTGCACTTCAGATAACTAAATATTCTCTCATAAATAACTCATGCATGTCAATCCAGACAGAGACCCAGTTGAGATAAGAGGAGGGACAATGTACTATCAGTTGGATGAATTTTTCCTATAAAGGAAACTCATCGATGCAGAAGGATTTATCTCCTTCGGGTTTCTGCAATTATTTCTAAGCCAAGTGAGCTGTGTGAGGTGGGAATTCACACAAGTGGAAGCACTAGACCCCAGGAAAAATTGAGCAAGGAAATAGGAAGCTTGGAGGGTAGAGGAGAAGGTTGTGAGAGCCTTTGACTGTCTATGAGCAGTATTGTTTGATTGCAAAGAGAGCAGGATAGCTTGCGAGCTAATTCTTTTTGTAACTTGAACAAGATTTCCACTTGTATGATAATACAGAGATTGGGGTTTTATGCTGAGGCTTTCCCCGGGTTATTTCTTATGTGTTATGTATGATTGATTTCTCATTCTGAGTTATATGTGTTCTCTTGATCTTGCTCAATTCGATTAAGCTTCCCCAAAGTGTTGTAGAAGTAGATCTTGTATTGTGTTTTAGTATATTGCATAATCTATTGATCTACAGTGGGAATTTCTATAGGCGCACGATAAGAGTGGTTTTGCCCATGCTACGTGTCGCCCAGGGAGGCTAATCTTGTAAAATTTTAGAAAATTTCTTACAGCTTTGACGATGCGCGATAAACAACTTATCGTCCTCTAAACCCGCTCCGTCATTTCCACACATTTTCTTCTCCTACTTTAATCTCCATCGTCGATCTGTCTCTTGATCTGACGACTGTCGCTTCATCTGATCACCAACTAGCTTGGCCGATCTCCGTCGTTGATCAGCCCCGCCCGATCCAACGACTATCACACAATCTCACGCAAACACTTACACAACTGTTATCCGGCCAAGAGCACGCGATAAAAGTGGTTTTCTGATGCTACGTGTCGGTTGGTAAGGCTAATTGCATGAAATCTCAGAATACAACTTATGGTTTTGTGGGAATGCGAAATACATCTTACCACCTCCGCAAACCCGCTACCATTTCTGCACGTTTCTTTTTCCCACGATCTAATCTTTGTTGTCCATCTCTTTACTTAACCTCCATGGTATAATCTTCGTTGTCCATCTCCTGTTAACCCTATTCGTTCATCTATTCACTCAACTGACGTGACATAATCTCCACCGTTCATCCTGTTAGTTAACCTTGTTCGCCCATCTATCTACGTACCCTCATGCGATCTGATCTTAGCCATTCATTTACCTTTCACCCGCTTGATGCAATGGCTCTTATGTACTGTTGCTGACTACATCCTCTTTTTACCAATTTTGATCTCCAACTACTCTTCCTCTTAAACACAGACTTAACTTAGTTTCCTTTGCTTACCCTTACTCTAGTTTTGATTCTTTTACTTCTGTAACATAGAGAATTAGCATTAGATTAGTGATTGTTCTAGTAATTCTGCTTAGCATAGTTGTTTAATTGGTTAGCTAGGGTCTGGTGTGAGTTTAGCATTACATGCTTGTTTTCTTCATTACTGCAGTAGAGTAGCTCTCCCTTAGAATATATTTTCTCTTCTTCCATCAAAATCAAGCTTCTTCTGACCCTATAGAAGTTTGGCTTGGAACCATTGGGGTCTCTTTCTAGATGAGCAGTGACAATAGGTAGTACCTTCACTTCTACTTGTACATATAGCACTGTCACCTCCAAGTTTGTACGAACCCCGAGTTGATAACTAAAGCTGGTAGCCCTAGGAGTTTTTGAATTCTTGCTGTAATAACTAGGCTCATCAACAGATTACTATCATTCTTGACTATCCGACACATGTGCATATAACTACACTAATAAACTAATATCTATCATGAATGTAACCATAACATCAAAAGACATGTACATAAAACTAATGTATATAAACCTAATGCATATAACAGTCCTTGAATTACATACCTGCATGCCAAACATACAATATATGTATGATGATCTATTCTTACCCCAAATTCCAATGCTACAACCTCATTATGATGATATGTATATCTTGCTCTATCTCAACTAACACAGTAGCATCATAACATACCAATATCACCTTGATGACCTAAATTGAATACCATGACTTCGCAAGGCATGTTTGACTTACTATTCGTGCATAACTATAACCAAGACCATACGTGCATGACAACTGCATATAGACATATAACACATGAGTACCAAACCATATTCACATCCTTCTAACTAAAGTCCAGTCATCAATGCATGACCATATCAAATTAACAAACCATGACCTCATGCATGACAACAACCATTATACCATTGTACACATTGCCACATGCAACCATCAACATGCATAATAAATGCCTACTCAACTAGACATACACATGAATGTATGTAGTCGAGCATAAGCAATCAATTATTGTAACCAACCTACAATACTAATACATGTAACCGACCTACATGACTGATACATGTAATCAAACATACAAGAATGTAAACTAACATACAAGGATGTAATCAAGTGACATATAACAATATGTAACCAATCATATACTCATGATGATGAATTCCACAAAATCACCATCAAATTCCTCATGAAAACCTTATAACAACCATGATCAACATTATGCAATCCAACAAGCACATGGATGAAAGTGTAAGAGGCACACATGAAACTAACATGCATGCATGACCAACACATACCTCCCATCCAGTCTAAGGGGTGAACCATGCTCTGACACCACTCTATAACACCCTCCTCCCACATCTAACCAAGTAACTAGCCAACTAGGGTAAACATGAGACGAGAGGCTACTATGATTGGATTTGAACTCCTATGTGACATTAAGGAATTGGAATCAACAAAAACATCACACACAGTCATTCAACATCAGCTTCAGAATTCTCAGGAGACATGTTAGCCACTCAGAAAGCCTGTCCTGGGTCCTACTGATATTCTAAACATCTTAGGCCTCAGTCACTCTCATGTTATAGGCAAGGGAGTGACTAGAAACCCAAAGTCACTCTCACAAGCTTGTTTGGCAATGAACAAAGAATAAAATTTCTAGTTTTCTGCGAGGGACCTCGGAATTTAAGCCAATTTTTCATGCCCAGAGCCCAGGTCATTGCCTAGAATGGAGTGATGGCTTAAAATCAACAAAATGTTAGGGAAACAATGATTCAAAAGCATTAAGTTGAACAAGACCTTAACCAGGCCCCCACTAGCCATGACAACCATTTTGTCAAACATATCATCAACATGTAACCTATAGGTGTAAACAACAAAATTAAGTGTAGGGATCTCATACTTATATGAGAAACACTATGAACCATTGTTCCCTCATGTCATTTGTTGCATTATCATCTATTAGGCCATAAATACATTATCCATTCATTTACAAGTAAAAACATGCTAACACCCATACATAGCTATTGTAATAAAACATAAATATAACTAACATAATAGGGACATAAATATCATAAGCATATCAACCATAAAATCCACATATAAATCAGCACATTTACAAATGAAAATCAAGGGAATGAATTTCTCATTAATGCATGCAATAACCAATCAGAGATGGGACTATCACATTCCACCCGACCTTAGAATGGCTGAGCCAAATATCTCTTTATCCATTCACCCCCGTGCCATATTCCAAGCATGAATGTGGGACTCAAACCAAAAGAACCAACCAGGGCATGTCGAGGCTAAACCACCTCACCCTCATCAATAGAAACCAGGTTTTACCGTAATCCATCTCGAATCACTAGGCCAACACAATGAACACATCATAATAGGATTTACCATGATCTCCACCCAATCACTAGGCTAAATAAGCATGGATTCCACCAGATTTCTCTACCAACACTGCGAGGCATTTTCTTGTCTCCTAGTCTCTTAGGATTTACCGCAATCTAAACCTGGATCACTAGGCCCTAAACAGAGACCCACTCTCCAGGCTTCACCATATATCCCAAACCCAGGATTACTAGGCCCAATGGAGAGAAAACCACCTCTTGGATTTACTGTATATCCTGCCATTCACCAACAAGGATTCCTAGGCCCACCGAGGCAACACAAACCTACTTTACTGCAACCCAAAATTTGGCTCAAGGGTCACTAGGCCAGTGGCTTTACCATGATCCACGGTCTAGTTCAGGGACCACTAGGCCATGTGATCTATCATTTGGATATCCACCCCACTCAACTTCGAATCCATCCAATAATCCAGATCAACCAAAACGTGAGAACCCCATCAGACCATGGTTATCCAAAAATGGCAAGGCTAGGCTGAAAAACAATGTTACACCTGGAAAAACCCATGCCATGATTGAAAAGAATCACATGCAATTCCATGCATGCCAAATCTAGCAAGGAAAATAAACATGCAAGGTTGTACCTGGAATGAAGCATGTTGTAGCTGCTTGATCCTACCTTTCCCTGCTTGATCTTTACATCCTCTTGCCTTCTTTGCCTTTGTTGCTCCAATGCCAAAGTGCTCTTGAAAAATTATGTGTCCAAGAGTGAATGAGAGAGAGAGAGAAAGAATAATGAGAGAGCTCCAAAACTCAACTAACAAAAGGTTACCAAATGATCCTCAGAAGCCTTTTTATGAATAAGGCCTGTATTTTCTTCATTTTCCATGATTTTCCTTCAATTTCTTCCTCACATGCAACCTATGACCTTTCACCTTCCTTTTCTCCTAATTTCCCTTATTTTCATAAGTGCCAAAAATTCCATTTTGCCTTTCAAAAGCCTTAGCCATTGCCTTTGTTAATTTCCTTAGCCATAAACAATCAAGTGAAGACCCACTAGGATGTCCCGCCCAACATTTAGCTTGGAATAATTGTCCCATCAGATGTGGTTATTATTTTTTCCTTTATTTAATTTTATTACATGGAATTTTCACCAGGGCTATTACACTTTGGGAGCATCTCTTTGGGTTTTTTGGGAGAGAAAACCCATTCTAAAGGTTTAGTTGAGCTTCAAATTTGTTGTATAAGAGAAGCTTTGCAAGGTTAGGATTCATAATTGAAAGGAACGAATGACACCCAAGGGGAATTGGCGAACTAAAAAGGAATTTTTTTTAGGATCCATGAGGAAAAGGGATAATGCACCAAGATAAAAAGTGGGGACCCTAAACTAGTTATCGAGAAGAAATTGAACTTCCTGAGGTCCTATGTATGGCTAAATTATTGGTGGTAGGTTGAGAAAGAGGTTGGATTTTTTTAATTAAAACCCTATGAGAATGGGTTGATAGAGAGTGGGGACAACGGTTTACAGTCTAACCATCGGTGGTGACCTTAGTATGAGTATGTTTTATGTTTGGGTTCAGGGCAGTTGATGAGCCACATGGATTTTGGAGCCAAACTAGAGAATCGATTCAACACCAATTCTTATGAAAAAATGGACAAACCTATTTGATGCCAGTAGAGAAAGGATCATTGTGGCTTGAGTTTGGGTGTGGCTACCTAAAATGCCTATATAGTACTGGTCGATGGAGGCTTTTTGTGCTATATGGAACAAATTGGGAGAGTTTTTAGATCTATATATGTGTTGCATCTCTACAGGGCTTATGTCACTAGCTCACATTCTTATAAAATTAAAACCTTGTGAGGGTTTATATGCTTAATTGGAGCTAGGTTATCTCAGAATGACCCAGTGATAGATTTTGGATTATGAAGAGATCCCCTTCAGATGCAAGCAGTTCCATCAACATGGACACATTGTTCGTGATTGTGCACTCTCTTTCAAGGGTCATAAAGGTTCACAAGACTAGAGGGCATGTAATATAAGTGGCCTACCCATACAAGAGAAGAAGGATCATCTCGAGAAGGCATAACATTTGATGGAAATACCTTTGGAAGATCCCATGACCCCTTTCCAAAATTAATTGATTGTGTTGCTTAAGAATGTGGTATAATTCATAATTTCCAATTCTTAATAGAAGCTCCATTACTCTTTTTAAGATAGATTTGATATGTATATTGGTGGCGATTTATTCCATAAACTTTGGAGAATAATTTGAGTCTCCCCCCAGGGTCAAATTTTTAATCCCTTGCTCAGTTGTTACTTTCAATCCCTAGTATAAATCATAGGCTCCTGCCTAATTATTTGATCTTTTCCCTAGCCCCCATGAAAAGGTTATTTCTATTTTTTCGTTAGGGAAATGATTAAACCCTCCCATTCTTGCCACCCGTAAAATGGTGAATAGGACATGTCACTACCCCTAGAGTTGAAGCAATGTCTCTCCCGTTAACACTCAGGTTGTCCCTAAGCTCCTGAAGGGATACGGCCGAGGTAACCACAAACCAATCTTTGGATTACAGGTTTTAGCCCACCTGCAATCAGAGAGGACTCTCTCTTGATGATTTAGCTTTGTCGATGATGATTTTAGGCTAGCTATTGGGTTCAATGGGTTTTGTGTAGGTTTGGATGGTGTTTGAATGGAAGGAAGATGCGTTCAAGCAGATAGACATGCATAGAGTGATAAGTTTCAAACCATTGGGCATGGAGTCAAGGAGTAGGACCGCAGGTAGGCTTTCTTTATCACAAGAGGAATACGGAGCAAGGTAGATGCACACAAAACAACCTTCAAGCTAAAGAGATGGGGTGAAATGTAAGGAATGAGAGGCAATTAAGAATCTCTCAATAAGCTTAATAGAGGGAAGGAAAATGAGCTCTATCTAGGGGCAGTTAAGAATCCCTGGATAACTGTCATACATGGTGAATTACGGAAAACATGAGCCAGATGGAATTCATATTTATGCCTAAAACAGATGAAAAACATAAAGAAACAGCAGAAATTGAGCATAGAGTGCAATTAAACAAGTTCTAAGCTAATATTTCTTTCTGTTGCTTAGATAATGATATATGAATGGAAAGACAGAGGTAAGAAGCACTTATTGAGTCATGTATCAACACAAGAATTCCACAGTCACTCTTCAACCATTAAACACAGTACACAATTCATTCTCCGAGCTCGTAAGCAGTCTTTGATTATAGAAATTATCAAATATAGAGTGCGAGTCTCTGCTCAGGCAAAACATCCAACCAACAAAAACCAACCCCTGTTACATTGTTTAGGGCCCTCTTTATAGGTAAAATATCCATAAGTATTTATTACAACCGACCTAAACAGGTCTGCGGGAAAAAAGGTTTTTAAAACCTAAACTTGTGCTGAAATTAAATGCAAATAAAATATCTATTGAGCTGTGTCAGAAGCAATTGAATCAAAAAAGTTAATGTAGTGTCTTCTGTGACTTGGTGCAGTGTTGTTGCAATAACTGAACTTTGAGCTTTGGTCTACTGATCTTATGTGAGTTTTAATGTGCAGTTATTGTGATGATGAGCTTTGAATGGTTCCTTAACTGCTTCTTGACTTTCAAGGATTTCTTTTAATGTTTTATTCGCCTCGAGCCCTGAGAAGATCTTCACTGATACACTTCGCCGCAACACTGATACTCTTTGACATGGATTTTGGCTTCACATCTGCTCTGATACTCTTTAATGCCTGAACCGTGTCTTTCTCTTTCTTCTGATACGTTAAAAATTGCAAAATCGGGCCTTTTCTGCTCTTTTCAGCGCATGAACGAGTATGGAATCAAAAGATTCCCTAAAGATTCTCCAATATGGCCCATTTTCCGTAGTGATGCATGATTAGCGCTAAGCGCCGCTAATTGCGCATCGAAAACTACCTCAGAATTTGAATCTGGGCCTCCTAAGGTGCATTTTCGCGCTTGCACGCCCTTTTTTGGCGGGTGACATCAGCATGATGTCAATGGTGGGTCCTGGTACGGCAGATGACGTCAGCAGGGTGACGTGGCAGGGTGCCTTATATGTTTCTGCGATATGATAGCGGTAACTGAAATGTTGCGATCTGCGATGAATTTGCAGTGAAACCTGTCTTAATGATAAATCATGTTTTAAACGAAATATATAAGTAAATGAAGGCATGCGGTGAGGAAGTATTTGTGATGCGATATATTCTCTTGATGCTATAGCAATGTCGCATCGGAGCAAAGGGAAGCAACATGCACTTTGGGAACAAGACTCTTGCGACCACCGATTTCCGATTTGTGATATCGCATCGGCGAAAAGGGGAAGGGGCATATATATGTGGCATATAGGTTTTGCAATACGCCAATTTGCGAAATGACATCGGCGGAGCATCCATCAGGGAGAACAAAAAACGAACAACATTACTTTTGAGACCTTCGACTGCGATAATTGCGTCGGAGGGGGTCCAAAGGGATCAGAAGAATGTTAAGGCAGTCAACAAGGGTTATTGCGATCAGAAGAAGGGTATATATGCTTCTGAAGAGTATTTGTGGCCTCGGAAGGGGTCCGATAAAAAAGAAGAGTTTCATGCTTCGGAAGGATTCCATTGCATTGGAAGATGGTTTTAAAGGGGCCAGATAAGGGTTCTTGCTATGTTTCAGACAAACTTAGCAATTCCCAAATGTACTTATGGTTATTTTTCAACCAGGGGGGAAGGGATAAATATATAGGGGAGTTATTAACATAGTTTTTAGTAGGGGAAGGGGAAAATAGACAGGGAGCTATATAATAGAGTTAGAAATTAATACGGTTTGTGACAAGAAAGTGCTAAGTTTATAGGTCTTAGGCTTTAGAAAAAGGGGGGATAGAACTTTGTAGAGGACATATGAACACTCTTTTAAGTAAAGAAAATCTTTACTTAGGGAAATGATATGAAACATGATGGATTTAAGAGATATCAAGCAGACCTTGATCTCTTTTGGGGAAGTTAGTGAATGATTTGGGGAAGGAGGAAGAAGGGGGAGTTAGACATGCCTCGCTTGAGTCCTTCAAATGGATTTTTGCCTTGCAATTGTGATTTAAATAGATATAGCACTTGAAAACACAAAACTGATCACAATCATTGGTTCTGCGGCCACAAAACTACCTACCCAGCCTAGTTATCTAGCATTTTTTCTTCTTTTTGGATTGGGTGCACTTGAGCTAGCAAAACCCAGCTTTTCAACTTTTTCTTTTATTGTCTTCCTATCTATATCTACACTTATTTCATCCAGGGCTCAGATTAGGCTGTTGAGCACCCTTGCTTCTCTACCTATCTAGGAATCTGCCAAGATTAAGCTGTTTGGATAGATGTTAATTCTCTATATTCTAAAACAGAAAATTGAAACCTAGGGAGACCAAGATTAAACTGTTTGGACCTCCCTTTAACCGAGAGTTCTTCAAAATGGAATAGTATATCAAAATTGGAACACAGCAATGGCACTTGAAGTGGCACATTCTCCTAGCATCCTTTTCTGGCATCTATAGCAAATATGAAACATTGCAGTATGTAAAGAATGACATATTTGGCATGTAAAAATGTCAATCATGAAAGATGAGTAAC
>APFE030710111.1:0-57977 GCA_000404065.3 Pinus taeda | reverse complement strand
TGGATGATATGATGTCAAGCAATGACTACGAAGCTGTAGTGAGTTTGGTGATGTAGAGGATTTCTTTTTAGAGAGGGGACTCTTGAGCTAAGGTTGCTCTCCTCTTCCAGCTAGATTCTTCCTCCATTGTACAACCCCATTGCAGCTCGGGGGTCCACGGGGAAGAAGAGTACCCAAGGAGTAGGCTGGGAGGTTAACCGGTGGGTCTTGTTTTCGGATCAAGTCCGTCATCACACACTCGTAGAAGTGACCAGCAACAAGGAAATACCAGCGACAACAGAGCAAGCGGAGTCTCGCCTTTCCGGTGTACGGTACATGTGTATTTCGTTACTACTTGACCTTAGATTAAAAGTATGTAAACGTTGGTTATGTTCCTGAAATGAGCATCAGCGATGTGTGTGTTGATTGAATTGAAATCTCAATGTGTTATTTTCTGGTTGTAATTGATGTGTAAGCAAAAAAAAAAACAGTTTTAGCTGGATCCTTACAAAATGAATCTCAGCCATTGGATCAAGATCACTCAGATCAATGGTGGATATGCAATCGCGATGTAAAGGCACACTCGATGGAGTTCTATGGAAGAATTAATGATTTTTGAAGTTCGATAAATGACAGTTTGGTGGATTGTTCTTGTGTATTTCTCTGTGTAAACAAAGAACGACCATTTTTGGGATTTCAAAGGCGCGATGGTCCCTTCCGTTACAGAATAGGTGGCCACCATCCTTGAAGGCGTTTAGAAATGATTGCTAACACTTAGAGGGGGATTTGAGCGTACAGAGGCCGGGAGCCAGAGAGCCCAGAAGAGGAAATGAAAAGACAACGTCGATTGGCTTAAAAGCCACAAAAGATAGAAGATAGAGACAGGCAGTGCTGAGACAGAGCAAAGACAGAGACAGAGAGTGAGAGGGAGAGTCTGTGTACTCATAGAGGCTTGAGGGATTCAATTAAACTCATGTTGTTTTGTATCTATTGTGTGAAGACTCAATTTGAGCTCACATTTTGTAAAACTCTGCTCTTAAAGACATAATAGAGAGGTCACCACTGAAGGCTGGACCAGGAGACGTAGCCCAAGAGTTTTGGGTGAACTCCATATTAAACTTGTTGTGTTTATGTGTGTTTGTCTAATATGTTTCTTTAATTGCTCAATTGTTTATATTATTCGTAATCTTATTGATTCATTGCACTAAGCAATATAGGCAAATCCATGTACCTAAGTCTGTAATACCTTAAAAGTAATCTAAGATTTTATTTTCAGATCAAGTGGTATCAGAGCTTTAGGTTCTCTAAGGTTAGACAAGCTTATGCTAGATTGTTGAATAATAACTAGGTCAAAGCTCAAACTAGGAGAGGGAGAGCTTGTTGAGACTAATCCCAAGATTGGAAGAGTCTACACTCAGAGGAGAATGGCTAGAGAAGTCCCATTGTAATCAGAATCTCAGTTCATGGGCAGTTTCATGGCCATGAGAGCCATGGTGGAAGAAATGTATCAGGACTTTAAGAAGGATCGAGGTGAAAGCACCTCAACACCTGAACAAGGCAAAGGAGCAGAGGAACCTATTCTAGTTGCCCATTCAGAAGGCAAAGGGAAAGGGAAAGATCCTTCTCCATCAACACCTCCTTCTAGCCCTGAAAAGGAAAAAGAAGAAAACAACTTTGATTAAATTAGATGTAAAGTTTGATTTTCCAATCTATGATGGAGAATTAAATGCAGAAAAGCTAGATAACTGGATTTGATAGATTGATGTGTATTGCAGGGTGCAGAACATTGATTCAGAAAGGAGAAAAATTCAGTTGGCTAGCCTTCGCCTTGGAGGAACTGCACTAGTGTGGTGGGAAGGTAGGACAGAAGCATATTTGAAGAAGCATGGTAAAATTCTTTCTAACTAGAATGAATTTGTTTCTGCGATTAAAAAGCAGTTCTATCCTCTAGCTTATATGCAGCAAGCAATGATGAGTTGGAAAACTCTCCACCAATTAAAGGGCCAAAGTGTACAAAGCTATACCCAGGAATTTAGAAAAAGAGCTTTAACTTTAGGCATATCTCTAGACTCCCCTGAAACCCTGTTGAAGTATATAGGTGGGCTACATAGCTATTTGAAGCACACCATTCTCATGTTTAACCCCACTAGCCTAGATGATGTATCAGTTCAACCTACACATCTAGAGGCTAGAGGCAAGAATGTGAAACTAGAGATTGGGGGATCATCAAAACCCTCTGCAAGCAGAAACAAGGAAAAGAAGAAGCCGAGATTGAAAGAGAGGAAGGAAAACGTTGTATAGAAAGAAAAACCTTCATGTACTCACTGCAAGAAGGATGGACACGATGATGAACACTGCTAGTCTTTGCATCTAGAGCTGAAACCCAAAAAGTTCGGTGGTAAGAAGAAGAATATTGCTGCTGCTATTCAGAAAGACTTGGGGTTAGACTCAGGTGATGAAACAACAATAATAGCTACAGGTATAAAAGGTTATCTGCTTTAGAGAATGCAGAGATCAAGAAGTAGGTACAGGAGATGCTAGATAAAGGGTTCATAAGACCCAGCACATCACCATGCGGATCTCCAATTGTGTTGGTGAGGAAGAAAGATGGTTCGTGGAGGTTGTGCATTGATTACAGAGCACTGAATAAAATAACGATCATGAATCGTTATCGTCTTCCTCGCATTGATGATCTATTAGATCACCTGAAAGAAGCAGTTTACTTTTCCAAGTTGGACTTGCGTAGTGTCTATCATCAGGTCAGAGTAGTAGAACAAGATGCATGGAAGAATGCTTTCAAAACAAAGCAAGGGCTATATGAATGGTTGGTTATGCCTTTTGACTTAACTAATGCTCCTGCCACTTTCATGAGAGTTATGAATGATGTACTTGGACCTTTTATTGATGATTTTGTAATTGTATATTTAGATGACATTCTTTATTTCAGTAAAACATGGGAAGAACATTTGAAGCATGTAAAGTAGACTTTAGATGTTTTGAAAAGAGAAAATCTCTATGTGAAATTGTCAAAATGTGAATTTAGCAAAACATCTTTAAATTATTTGGGTCATATTGTAGGGGATGGTGAATTCAAGATAGATCCCTCTAAGATTGAAGTCATTGTGAACTAAACCCAAATCTACTATAGAAGTTAGGAGTTTCCTAGAAGCAGCACAATATTGGAGAAAGTTTATTGCTAACTTTTCCTTGATTGCGGCTCCCTTACATGCTTTAACAAGATTGAATAAGGGCTTCAGTGGGGAGGCAAATAGCAGAAATACTTCTACACCTTAAAAGAAAAAATTAGTACAACATCTGTAACATCACTGCCAGATATTCAACGACCATTTGAGATTGAAATAGATGCCAATGACTATGCCATGGGAGCAATATTGATGCAACACGGTAAACCCATATGCTATCATTCTGAGACATTTGATTCTGCAGTAGTTAATTAACCAACATATGATAAAGAATTGTATGCATTAGTACAGAGTGTGAAAAAGTGGAAACATTACTTAATGGGCAAAGAAACAATCATCCATACAGATCATCAACCACTTCAGTATTTGCACTCACAAGTTAAATTGCAGCACTCAAGAGACGATAGGTGGATGGGTTTTTTACAACAGTTTCATCTTGTCATCAGATATAAGAAGGGCATACACAATAAGGTTGTAGATATGTTATCTAGACCAATCATAAATGCATCTACTATACTTAAGTATAACTCAGTAATGCATGAAAGATACATTGAACAATATGCTTAAGATACATATTTTAAAGATGTATATGCAACTTTAAGTCATGACAAACAAGTAGAAGAATTGGATTATTATGTTAAGGACCAACTCTTGTATCATTTGGGAAAGCTATGCATTCCACAAACTGAAAGAGTTAACACAATCCGAGAAGCACATACTTCTCTTATATCAGGTCATTTTGGTGTAAGTAAAACAGTTGCACAATTGCAAAGGTTCTGTTATTGGCGAAGAATGCATGAAACAATTTCTAGATATATTAAAGGGTGTACCATGTGTGCTAAAGAAAGCCCAATAATAGAAAATTAGGCTTGTACACTCCATTACCAGTTCCTTCTCATCCTTGGGAAAGTGTTTCCATGGAC
The DNA here is from genome assembly GCA_000404065.3 of Pinus taeda. Classification (NCBI taxonomy): domain Eukaryota; kingdom Viridiplantae; phylum Streptophyta; class Pinopsida; order Pinales; family Pinaceae; genus Pinus; species Pinus taeda. Next base: position 53,872 of record APFE030710111.1, on the reverse strand, counting down.
TTTGTTGGGGGATTGCCAAAATCTAGAAAAGGTCATGATTATTTATATAGAAAAGGTCATGATTATTTATATGTTATTGTGGACAAGTTTAGCAAAATGTGTATTTGAACACCTTGTAACAAGCAGATTACAACTAAACAAACAACGAAGTTGTTCTTTCAACATGTATGGGTTCATTTTGGGTTACCCACTTCCATTATATCTGATTGAGATTCCCAATTTGTTGGGAAGTTTTGGTCAAATATATGGGAATTGATGGACACCAAACTGAAGAAGAGCACAACCTTTCATCCACAAACAGATGGCCAAACAGAGGTGGTCAACAAGATAGTGATCCAGTTGCTTAGGGGCTATTGCAACAAGCATCCCAAGCTTTGGGATGAACATTTGTGTTATGTGCAACATGCTTACAACCATCCCAAGCACTCTTCTACACAAAGATCTCCTTTTGAGACTTGTTTTGGTTTTACACCAAGGTCTCCCTTGGATTTTGTCTTTGGAAAATACATAGCAGTTGATGGACACAGTGATGCGGAAAAATGATCCAGGTAGATATTGGTGGCCACCTTCCGAGTCCACTTGAACCCCCACCATTGTTTCTTTCAGATTTTTAGTTTCCTTAATTGTAGCACAATTTACTATTTTTAGCAGTTTTTCGGGTCCTGAACTTCCGAAGCCGTTTTGAGGCCCTAAATGAAGTTTTTTGGGATCCTTCTAACGAGATACTGTGCGCGTTAAATGGAGATAGTATGCCAAAGTTACGACCCCTGGAAGTTGATGTACCAATTTACCCAAACTGGGCCCATAGTTTGGCATTTCATCTTCTAGGGTTAATTTTTGGATGTTTAGGGTTTTCCATTGTTTCTCAACAATAAATAGGCCTTCGAGCCTCATTGTAACACAGTTCAGAGGCATGTCGCCGCCACATCTCTTCTTAAAGATAAGCTACCATCGCCCTAGCTGGTTTATTTCCATTTCTGTTTGTAAGCATATTTCAGTATTTTACATTAATGAAATGAAGTATTATTTATGCTGCATCTTTGTGTAGATGGTTATCTCCATATTTTCTTACGTTCTTGTTTAAATCCCGATCAATGATATCAAAGCGGTCTGCTTTTTTTCTCTGTTTTTCTTTGCATGTCCCCAACGAGGTCAGGATATAAGGAGTTAGGGCTTGAACTGGTCGAACCTTTGCAAGACCGGCCTCACAAATCTTGACGGCCTCCCATGGCAGATGAAAAGAAAGACAAGGGGGTAGGAGATCCTATCAAAATCATGCTCGAAGAAGCCCTCAAGTGACAAAGGAATGCGATGATGGACAACTTTTCCCAGATCCTTCAGCGGCTACCCAGGGGCGACGCATTGACTTCCAACAACTACTCTGGAAACACCACACCATTTAAGGTACAAGTTAATTTTGAATCGCCATATTCGAGGGTCATATAGACGCAGATGCCGTCGATAAATGGTTAAATCTGCTAGAGGGTTATTTTTTTGTTCATGATTTTTCCAGTCGGTAAAATATTATTTCCGCTCTTCTCAAAGCAGCCCCCCATGTCAAGGACTGGTGGGAAACCTACTACGAGCATAAGGATGAAAGTATAGGCTCACTATTTTCGGCTACACCCACTTGGAATTCATTCCGGGATGCCATCAAGGAGAAGTACTACCTTGTCAGAAGCTATGAGGATTAATACATAAAGTGGACCACGCTGTGGCAGGGAAGGGACCAAGACGTGCTGGAGTTCACCAATATTTTCCATACCCTTCGCACAAAGTTGGGTATCAAGGATTCAGAGCAGCATTTGGTACTCAAATATTATGTCTGCCTGCACAAGCACATCCAGGAAGAAATAGAATTCCTGAACATCTCCTCGCTTGGCACTGCATATCAATATGCAATCATGGTTGAGCAAAAGTTTAAATAGAAGAAGCAAGACTTTGGATCTGCGAATCTGAAGCAAGGGAAAGGTGCCCCCAAACCACAGAACAAAGGACAAAACCAAGGTGGGCGACCCAAGAAAACCCGCCAAAGCTGCAAGTAAAGAACAATGCCGCGAAGCCAAAAAAGGACACATGAAAGTGGTGTGAGTTCCATAAGAGCACCACTCACAACACAAGTGAGTGTCAGGCTAAGCAGTCACTGGTGGCTGAGCTAAAGGTTTCAGAATTGGATGCAGGTTCCGACTTTGAGTTAGAAGGGGAATGACAAAGGGAAGCAGATTATTGATGCGGAACCCAACGCCACCATTACCACCACGAAGATCCAGAAGGAGGAACCCAAAGATCCAGAGGAGGAGAAGCATTTCTTCCACTCCCAGATGTGGGTAAAGGGCTCCCCGCTACAGTTCATTGTTGACAGCTGGAGCCAAAAGAAACTCATTTCGGTAGAGGTGGTGAAGCAGCTGGGCTTACCAACTAAAACACATCCACAAACGTACACCATCAGGTGGCTTCACCAAGGACGGGATCATCACGTGAGCCAGTAGTGTCGCTTTCCATACAACATCAAGCCCTTCACAGATGAGGTATTGCGTGACATTTTTCCCCTTGAATTTTGTGATGTATTACTAGGACAACCATACTTGTGGAAGAAACATGTTGTGTATGAATCAAGGCCCCACGCTGTTATTGTTACTTTGGGAACTAAGTTTTACATGATACTGCAGGTAGCACTGCCTACCACCATCTCTTTGATTATTGTAAAACAATGCAGTAAGCTCGTTTCCAAAACCTGGAAATTTGTTTTCCTGATGATACGACCCCAAGGAAAGAAGCAGACGATGGCCACGACCTCCAGATAGGGCCCCTTCGCACGACAACTACAGATGGACAAGGTCGTGGAGGAGTACGAGGACATCTTCACCTCCCTTGCAGGGGTTCCTCTGCACTGTCAGGTCAAACACTCCATTGATCTGACCCCAGGTGCACCACTGCCCAATGGACCAATCTATCGATGCTCCATTCTAGAGAATGATGAAATCAAGAGGAATATTCAGGAGCTGCTATAGAAAGGTCACATATGTTCAAGTTCATTGCCCTGTGGGAGCCCAATCGTGTTGGTACAAAAGAAGGATGGGACTTGGAGACTCTGTATTGACTATTGGGTGGTGAACAAGATCACTGTCCATAATAGGTACCGGATCTCACAGATTGATGACCTCTTGGACAAACTGAAGGGGGAAAAATATTTCAGCAAGATCGATTTGAAGTCAAGATATCACCAGGTACCAATCAAACCCTTCGATGTGTGGAAGACTATCTTCAAAGCCAAGGAGGGCCTGTTTGAATGGTTGGTGATGCCTTTCGGATTGAAGAATGCTCCTGCAACCTTCATGAGGCTAATGGATGACATCTTGTAGACATTCACCAACTCATTTGTAGTGGTATACTTGGATGACATCCTAATCTTTAGCCAGAGTTGGGAAGAGCACCTCCACCATATCCGACAGGTTCTCCAAACACTGCGGCAACACAAGTTATGTGCTAATTTGGAGAAATGCACTTTTGACATGACTCAGGTTCAGTATCTGGGATACATTATTGATGAAGAAGGGGTGCATGTGGATCCATCCAAGATCCAAGTCATTCGAGATTGGCCATCTCCAACCACTCTGACAGAGCTCTGCAGCTTTCTAGGTCTTGCCAACTTCTACCGCAGGTTCGTGATGGGATTTTCTCATATCACTTGGCCTTTGAGTCAAGTCACCAAGGGAGGAGCGAAAGAAAATTTCTTTTGGTTTGAATCTCAACAGAGGGCATTCAAAGAGTTGAAAGATCACCTCTGCACGGCACCCGTTCTCGCATTACCAAACTTGCAACAACCATTTGAGGTCGAGACAAATGCCTCTGACTATGCTATTGAGGTAGTCCTTACTCAACACAAACATCCAGTGGAATATCATAGTGAGACACTTTCAAACATAGTTCGGAAGTATCTCACTTATGACAAAGAGATGTATTCCATTGTGCAGGCCTGCCGACAATGGAAGCATTACATTTTGGGGAAGGAAATGATCATCCACACAGACCACTGACCCCTGCAGTTCATACAAACCCAAGGGAAATTACAGAATGATCGCCATCAGAAGTGGACCACATACCTGCAATAGTTCCATTTGAATATCAAGTATAAGAAGGGTAGCACCAATAATGTTGCAGATTGCCTCAATCGACCACCGATCATGGCGTTAACCACTATTCTGAACTCTTGTGGGCATGAGACTTCTGATTGGCCACTTCTCTACAGAAGCGATCCAGAATTTGGCCACACATACTTGACACTCTTGGAGGGTCAGCATGTTCCAGATTTTCACCTCCAGGATGCCTTGTTATGCCACCTGGGTCACCTTTGTGTTCCTTCAAGCAAGCGTGCCAAGATGATTTGGGAAGCACACTACAGTCGTGTTGCTGGACATTTCGGGGTTGAGAAAATGGTGGCAGTACTGCAAAAGTATTTCTATTGGCCGAATCTTCGACATGATGTCGGGAAGTACATCAGATCATGCACTGCCTACGCCATTACCAAACCGACCATCAAGAAGTAAGGCCTCTATACCCCGCTGCTTAGCCGTAGTCGACATTGGGAATCCATCTCCATGGATTACATGTTAGGTCTTCCTTCCACTAAGCATGGAAACGACTATGTTTTTGTGGTCATCGACAGGTTCTTTAAGATGGTCATTATGGCCGCTTGCAATAAGAATATCACAGCAGAAGCCACTACTAAAATATTCTTTGAATGAGTGGGGGTACACTTTGGGAGCTCACAGTATATCATCTCAGATCGAGACAGCAGGTTCCTCAGTACATTTTGGTCCAGTCTCTGGTCGATGCTTGACACCAAACTCACTAAGTCCATAGCCTTCCATGCTCAAATTGATGGCCAGACAGAGGTTGTCAACAAAATGATCGTACACATTCTGTGCATGTACAACTCAATGCATCCACGCACATGGGACAAGAGCCTCCCCTATGTTCAACACAGCTACAACCAGACTCTCCACAACTTGACTGGTCACAACCCTTTTCAGGTGGGCTTGGGATTCCGGCCACTATGTCCCATTGATGTGGCCATGCCAGTTGCAACTACTCACGCAGATTCAACTCATGTCTAGTCCGAAATAGATAAGGAAAACAACTTCAATAAGCAAATCCAACATATTCACCAGTAGGTCCACGACATTCTAGAGAAATCAAATACCAAGTACAAGCAACAACATGATCAACATCGGGTGCCACACAAGTTTCAGGTGGGCGACAAAGTTTGGTTGCATTTGCAAAAGGAATGCCTTACCGGAGCCTATCGGAAACTCAGACTACTCCGATATGGTCCTTACACCATTACTAAGGCTATGGGAAACAATGCATTTGAGCTCAGCATTCCCCCATTCCTTGGCCTACACCCAGTGTTCAATGTGGACCGCCTTCGGCCATACTCTCCACCATTACTAGACACATCCGACATTGTAGAACAACTCACACCCACAGAGTTAAATCCAGATTGCATGGAACAAGCTGCAACTGATCGGATCATGGAAACACAAATCAAGCACACTCGCCAGCAAAATATTCAATTGTATCGAGTTTTCAAAGCAGGTCAACTCCTTCACTAGGGTAAGTGGCTCACTAGGGACCAAGTTCAACAGAAGTTTCCTCATCTCATGGAGGAACTCAACGCAATGGGGGCCATTGCTTCCTAAAGGGGGAGGAATGATCCAGGTGGATATTGGTGGCCACCTGCAAATTCCACTTGGACCCCCACCATTGTTTCTTTCAGCTTTTCAGTTTCCTTAATTGTAGCACAATTTACTATTTTTAGCAGTTTTTCGGGTCCTGAAGTTCCGGAGCCGTTTCGAGGCCCTAAACGACGTTTTTTGGGAAAACTGGGAGCAACATGGGTCCATGGACTAATGTTTCTCTTCCTAAAGTTGTAATTCTTGGATAGATCTTTCTAACGAGATACTGTGCATGCCAAACAGAGATCGTATGCCAAAGTTACGACCCCGGGAAGTTGATGTACCAATTTACCCAAACGGGGTCCACAGTTTGGCGTTTCATCTTCTAGGGTTTGGTTTTTGGTGTTTAGGGTTTTCCATTGTTTCTCAACAATAAAGAGGCCTTTGAGCCTCATTTTAACACAGTTCAGAGGCATGTAGTCACCACATCTCTTCTCAGAGATAAGCTACCATCGCCCTAGCTGGTTTATTTGCATTTCTGTTTGTAAGCATATTTCAGTATTTTACGTTAATGAAATGAAGTATTATTTATGTTTCATCTTTGTGTATATGGTTATCTCTGTATTTTGTTGCGTTCCTGTTTAAATCCAGATCAACAAAGCAACCAGGTTCATTGAACAGATCCAAGAACTTCATCGGGTAGTGTAGGAACAACTGGAAAGAAGCTAGGCCAAGTACAAGGCAAGGCATGACAAGCATCAAATTGAGCATAGCTTCCAAGTTGGTGATCAAGTCTGGCTGTACATCAGCAAAGATAGAATGCAAGGTGAAGGTAAGAATTTGAAGTCAATAAAGTATGGGCCTTTCAAGATAATTGAGAAAATTAGTGAAAACGCTTTTGGCCTTGATTTGCCATCTTATATGCATATCTATTCAGTCATTAATGCAGAGAACTTGAGACTGTTTGAACCTTCATTGATTGGTGATCCTGAAGAGTAAAGTAAGTTGCCTTATATTGATGATTTGTTGCCTGAATATCTCAATGAGTTGCAGAAAGATACAGTTCTGGATAGGAAGGTGAGAACTACGCGTAGAGGGGATGTTGAGTACCTCATAATTGGACCCAAAGGTTCAAACCCAAGCAGTGCATGATGGATATAAATTGGACAAGTGAGGAAGCTGTATCCTCACTTGATAGATGCTTAAAAAAAAAAAAACCAACTTTTGGTGGTCCAAAAGCTTTTTCAGTGGGAAGGCGTGATCCAAAATGGATCCAAAACACCCTTTAAGTCTTCAAAAATAAAAAACTATCGCATAGGGGAAAACCTTTAAAAAAGGTGAATTACACTATTGGGAAGGAAAAACAAGAAGAAATGGCCAAAAATAGAGTTATCGGAAGTCAAAGGAACAATGCACAGGAGCCGTCGGATCTGGTTGATCAACGGTCCAGATCTGATCGGCATATCACAATCGGCGTTGACAGGCGAAGTCCATCGGAAGCGGCCTTATGAGAAATTGTGATAGCGATCGACACGATTAAACAAGATCCGTTGATATATGCATGCAAATTAACAGACTAGATCTACTCCCACCATCGCATCGCCAAAACACACACATAAGGACTACCAGGGCCTGAGGATTATGCGATATGCGATTGTGATATAATTGCATCACAATATTGCATCAGAGTAATACAAAGGAGCGGGGCTGATAAAAAATCCGACTGGGATAGTAGGACCCAATAAGATTATGGATGATATTTGATAATATTTCAAGTTTAGAAAAAAGGCTTTTTCAATGTATTTCACATTTTCATTAAATAAACTAAAAACAAAGGAAATGCGAATAAAGCGATGAATCTGGACCCATCAGGGTTTATACATGCAAAGATATATATATATTATATATATTATATATATAATATATATAATATTATATATATTATAATATATATATATATATATATATATATATATATATATATATATTGAGTTCCATAATGAGCGGGATTTTGGGCGGGCCTTAGGTGGTAAGTGCTATTTGACAGGCTTTGCCCAAGCCCATCCACTGGCCGACACGTGGCGTGAGAAAAGTGCCTTTTCGGGCGGGTAATTTTTGTATGCCTTCGCTGCCCGAAATGAATCTCAACCATTGGATCAAGATCACTCAGATCAACGGTGGATATGCGATCGTGATATAAGGCGGACTCGATGGAGTTCTAGGGCGGAATCAATGATTTTTGAAGTCTGATAAACGACAGTTTGGCGGATTTTTCTCGTGTTTTCGTGTATTTATTTGTGTAAACAAAGAATGAACATTTTTGGGATTTCAAAGGCGCGATGGTCCCTTTCGTTACAGAACAGGTGGCCACTGTCCCTGAAGGCGTTTAGCAATGATTGCTAATGCTCAGAGGAGGATTTGAGTGGACAGAGGCCAGGAGCCAGAGAGCCGAGAAGAGGAAATAAACAGACAACGTTGATTGGCTTAAAAGCCACAAAAGACAGAAGAGAGAGATAAGTAGTGCTGAGACATAGCAAATATAGAGAAAAAGAGTGAGACGAAGAGTTTGTGTACTTAGAGAGGCTTGAGGGATTCAAGAAAACTCCTGCTGTTTTGTATCTGTTGTGTGGAGACTCAATTTGAGCTCACATTTTGTAAAACTCTGCTCTTAAAGACATAATAGGGAGGTCACCACTGAAGGTTGGACTAGGAGACATAGCCCAAGAGTTTTGGGTGAACTCCATAACTTGTTGTGTTTATGTGTGTTTGTCTATTATGTTTCTCTAACTGCTCAATTGTCTATATTATTCGCAATCTTATCGATCCGTTGCACTAAGTAATATAGGTGAATCCATGCACGTGAGTCTGTAATACCTTATAAGTAATCTAAGATCTTATTTTCAGATCATGTACCAACACGATCGGGCTCCCACAGGGCCATGAACTTGGTCGGATGTGACCTTTCTACAGAAACTCCTGAATATGCCTCTTAATTTCATCGTTCTACAGGATGAAGCACCAATAGATTGGTCCATTGGGCAGCGACGCACCTGGGGTTAGATCGATGGAGTGCTTGACCTGACAGCGTAGAGGTACCCCTATAGGGGAGGTGAAGATGTTCTCGTACTCCTCCACGACCTTGTCCATCTATAGTTGTCGTGCAGGTGGGCCCCGTTTGGAGGTTGTGGCCGCCGTCTTCTTCTTTCCTTGAGGACATATCATCAGGAAAACAAATTTCCCAGTTTTTGAAATGAGCTTACTGTATTGTTTTGCAGTAACCAAAGAGATGGAAACAGGCAGTGCTACCTACGATAACCTCTATAACTTATTTCCCAAAGTAACAATAATAGCACGAGGCCTTGAATCATATACAAGATGTTGCTTCCAGAAGTATAGTTGACCTAATAATACATCACAAACATCAACGAGAACAACATCACACAATACCTCATCCATGAAGTGCTTGATGTTGTATGGAAGGCGACATTGCTAGCTCACGCAAAGATCCCGTCCTTGGTGAAGCCACCCGATGGTGTACAGTTATGGATGTGTTGTAGTTGGTAAGCCTAGCTACTTCATGACCTCTGCTGAAATGAGGTTATTTTGGCTCCCGCTGTCGACAATGAATTATAGTGGGGAGCCCTTTACCCACATCTGGGAGTGGAAGAAGTGCTCCTCCTACTCTGGATCTTTGAGTTCCTCCTTGTGGATCTTTGTGGTGGAAATGGTGGTGTTAGGCTTCGCATCGATAATCTGCTTCCCTTTGTCATTCCCCTTATCGGGTTTTGACTCAGAGTCTAAACATGCATCTGACTCTGAATACTTTAGCTCGACCACTAGTGACTGCTTGGACCGACACTCACTTGTGTTGTGAGTGGAGCTCCTATGGAACTCACACCAACTTCTCGTGTCCTTTTTCGGCTTCACGGTGTTGTTCTTTACTTGCAGCTTTGGCGGGTTTTCCTGGGCCACCCCGCCTTGGCTTTGTCCTTTGTTCAACAGTTTGGGGGCGTCTTTCCTTTGCTTCGGATTTGCAGATCCAAAGTCTCGCTTCTTCTGTTTAAACCTCTGCTCGATCTTGACAACGTATCGGTACGTCATGCCGAGCGAGGAGATGTCTAGGAACTCCATCTCATCCTGTATGTACCTATGTAGGAAGCTGCGGTATTTGAGTGCCAAATGCATCTCAGAATCCTTGATACCCAAATTTGTGTGAAGGGTATGAAAAATATTGGTAAACTCCGGCACATCTTGGTCCCTTCTCTGCCGCAGCATGCTCCACTTTATGTATTTATCCTCATAGCTTCTGACAGGGTAGTACTGCTCCTTGATGGCATTCAGGAATGAATTCCATGTGGGTGAGGCTGAAAAAAGTGAGGCCGTACTTTCATCGTTCTTCTAGCAATAGGTTTACCACCAGTATTTGACGTGGGGGGCGGCTTTGAGAAGAGTGAAAGTAATCTTTTCCCGGCTGGAAAAATCATGAACAAAAAAATACCCTTCTAGCAGATCTAACCATTTATCTACAGTGTATGCATCTATCTGACCCTCAAATATGGGATGTCAAAGTTAACTTGTACCTTAAAGGGTGTAGCAGTTCCAGAGTAGCTGCTGGAAGTAGATGTGTCGCCTATGGGTAGCCGCTGAAGGATATGGGCAAAGTTGTCCATCATCGTTTCCTTTGTCACTCGAGGGACTCTTCAAGCAATATTTTGATAGGATCTCCTACCCCCTCATCTTTCTTTTCATTCGCCATGGGAGGTCTTCGGGATTTGGGAGGCTGGTCTTGCAAATGTCCGACCAGTTCAAGCCCTAACTCCTTATAACTCGACTTCGTTGGGGACATGCAAAGAAAAACAGAGAAAGAGAAGACCGCTCTGATACCACTTACCCGGATTTAAACAGGAATGCAAAAAATGACAGAGATAACCATAAATATAGAGGTACATAAAAAATAATACCTCATTTCATTAATGTAAAATACTGAAATATGCTTACAAACAGAGATGGAAATAAACTAGCTCGGGCGATGGTAACTTATCTCTTAGGAGAGATGTGGTGGATACATGCCTCTAAACTGTCTTACATTGAGGCTCAAATGATTATTTATTGTTGAGAAACAATGGAAAACCCTAAACATCCGAAACCCTAACCCTAGGAGATGAAGCACCAAACTATGGGCCCTGTTTTGGGTAAATCGGTACAACTTCTCGGGATCGTAACTTTGGCATACGATCTCCGTTTGATGCGTAAAATCCCTCGTTAGAAATATCTATCTGAGGAATACAAATTTTGGAAGAGAAACATTTCTTCAAATTTAACTATGGCTCACATTTTTCCCAAAAAACGTTGTTTAGGTTCTTAAAACGGCTTGGGAAGTTCAGGACCCAAAAAAATGCCAAAAATAGTAAATTGTGCTACAAATAAGAAAACAGAAAAATTGAAAGAAACAATGGTGGGGGTCTAATTGGAATTGGCAGGTGGCCACCAATATCCACCTAGATCATTCCTCCCCCCTTAGGAAGCAATGGTCCCCATTGCGTTGAGTTCCTCCATTAGATGAGGAAACTTCTGCTGAACTTGGTCCGTGGTGAGCCACTTGCCCTGGTGAAGGAGTTGGCCCGCTTTGAAAATTATATACAGTTGGATCTTCTGCTGGAAAGTGTGCTTGATATGCATGTCCATGATCCGATCAGTTGCAACTTATTCCACGCAATCTGGATTTAACTATGTTGGTGTGAGATGTTCTGTAATGTCAGATGTGTCTAGTAATGGTGGAAATTATTGTCGAAGGTGGTCCACATTGAAAACTAGGTGTAGGCCAAGGAATGGGGAAATGTTGAGCTCAAATGCATTGTCTCCCATAGCCTTTGTAATGGTGTAAGGACCATATCAGAGTGGTCTGAGTTTCTGATAGGCTATGGTAAGGTGTTCCTTTTGCAAATGCAACTAGACTTTGTCGCCAACCTGAAACTTGTGTGGCACCCGATGTTGATCATGTCGTTGCTTGTGCTTGGCATTTGATTTCTCAAGAATGTAATGGAACTGTTGCTGGATATTTTGGATGTGCTCAATGAAGCTGTTTGCCTTATCTGTTTCGTACTGGACATGAGCTGAATCTACCTGAGTAGCTGCAAATGTCATGGCCACATCAATGGGACATAGTGGATGGAATCCCAAGCCCACCTGAAAAGGGTTGTGGCCAGTCGAGCTGTGGAGAGCCTAGTTATAGTTGTGCTGAACATAGGGGAGGCTCTCATCCCATGTGCATGGATGCTTTGAGTTGTACGTGCGCAGAATGTGTACGATCATCTTGTTTACAACCTCGGTCTGCCCATCAGTTTGTGGATGGAAGGCTGTGGACTTAGTGAGTTTGGTGTCCAACATCGACCAAAGACTAGACCAAAATGTACTGAGGAACCTATTTTCCCTATATGAGATAATAGACTGTGGGATCCCAAAGTGTACCCACACTCGTTCAAATAAGAGTTTATCAGTGGCTTCTGCTGTGATATTCTTCTTGTAGGCCGCTGTAATGGCCATCTTTGAGAACTTACCGACGACCAAAAAAACGTAGTCGTTTCCATACTTAGTAGAAGGAAGGCCCAACATGTAATCCATGGAGATGGATTCCCAAGGTCGGCTAGGGGTAGGGAGAAGAGTATAGAGGCCTTGCTTCTTGATGGTATGTGTGGAAATGGAACAGGCAGTGCAGGATCTGATGTACTTTCCAACATCTTGTCGACGATTCAGCCAATAGAAATACTTCTACAGTACTACCACCATTTTCTCAACCCTAAAACACCCAATAGCTCGATTGCAGTGTGCTTCCCAAATCATCTTGGCACGCTCGCTTGAAGGAACACAAAGGTGACCCAGGTGGCATAACAGGGCATCCTGGAGGTGAAAATCTGGAACATGCCGACCCTCCAAGACTGTCTAGTATGTGTGGCCAAATTCTGGGCCGCTTTTGTATAGAAGTGGCCAATTAAAAGTCTCGTGCTGACAAGAGTTGAGCACGGTGGTTATCACCATGATCAGTGGTCGACTAACGCAATTTGCAACATTATTGGCGCTACCCTTATTATACTTGATATTCAAATGGAACTGTTGCAGGTATGTGTACCACTTCTGACGGTGACCATTCTACAACTTCCCTTGCATCTTTATGAACTACAGGGGCCAGTGGTCTGTGTGGATGACTGTTTCCTTCCCCAAAATGTAATGCTTCCATTGTCGGCATGCATGCACAATGGAATACATCTTTTTTTCATAAGTGGGATACTTATGGACTGTGTCTGAAAGTGTCTTCGTGTGATATGCCACTGGATGCCCATGTTTAGTAAGGACTGCCCTAATAGCATAGTCAGAGGCATCTGTCTCGATCTCAAATGGTTGTTGCAAGTCTGGTAATTCAAGCACTGTTGTCGAGCAGAGGCAATGTTTCAACTCTGTGAATGCCTTCTTTTGAGATTCAGACCAAAAGAACTTTGCTTTCACTCTTGGTGATATCTTGACTTCAAATCAATCTTGCTAAAATATTTTTCCCCCTTCAGTTGGTCTAGAAGGTGATTAATCCATGGGATCGGGTACCTATTATGGAGAGTGATCTTGTTCAATGACTAATAGTCAATACAGAGTCTCCGAGTCCCATCCTTCTTCTGTACCAACACGATCGGGCTCCCACAGGGTGATGAACTTGGTCGGAGGTGACATTTATGCAGAAGCTCCTGAATCTTCCTCTTGATTTCATCGTTCTTAGAAATGGAGCACCAATAGATTAGTCCATTGGGCAGTGGCGCACCTGGGTTCAGATTGATGGAGTGCTTGACTTGATAGTGCAGAGGAACTGCTGTGGGAGAGGTGAAGATGTCCTCGTACTCCTCCATGACCTTGTCCATCTGTAGTTGTCGTGAGGAGGGGCCTTGTCTAGAGGTCATGGCCACTGTCTTCTTCTTTCCTTGAGGGCGTATCATCAGGAAAAAAAAATTCTCGGTTTTGGAAATGTGCTTACTACATTTTTTTGCAGTAACTAGAGAGATGGTGGTAGGCGGTGCTACCTTCAGTATCTTGTACAACTTATTTCCCAAAGTAAAAATAATAGCACGAGGCCTTGACTCATATACATTATTTTGCTTCCACAAGTATGGTTGGCGTAATAATTCATCACAAACATCAAGGGGAGCAACGTCACACAATACCTCATTTATGAAGGGCTTGATGTTGTATGGAAGGCGACACTGCTAGCTCAAACGAAGATCCCGTCCTTGGTGAAGCCACCCGATGGTGTATGGTTGTGGATGTGCTGTAGTTGGTAAGCCCAACTGCTTCACGACCTCTACCAAAATGAGGTTCTTTTTGCAGTCACTGTCAACAATGAACTATAGCAGGGAGCCGTTTACCCACATCTGGGAGTAGAAGAGGCGCTCCTCCTCCTCTGGATCTTCGTGGTGGCAATGGTGGCGTTGTTCTCCGCATCATTAATCTGCTTCCCTTTGTCATTCCCATTATCAGGTTCAGACTCAGAGTCTGAACATGCATCTGACTTCGAATACTTTAGCTCGACCACCAGTGACTCCTTGGCCCGACACTCACTTGTGTTGTGAGTGGAGCTCTTATGGAACTCACACCACTTTCCCGTGTCCTTCTTTGGCTTTGCGATGTTGTTCTTTCCTTGCAGCTTTGGCGGGTTTTCTTGGGCCACCCTGCCTTGGCTTTTCCCTTTGTTCAATGGTTTGGGGGTGCCTTTCCCTTGCTTCGTATTTGCAGATCCAAAGTCTCGCTTCTTCATTTTAAACTTCTAGTTGATCTTGACAGCGTATCGGTACACCGTGCTAAGCGAGGAGATGTCCAGGAACTCCATCTCATCTTGGATGTACCTGTGTAGGAAGCCGCAGTATTTGAGTACCAAATGTAGCTAAGAATCCTTGATACCCAACTTTGTGTGAACGGTATGAAAAATATTGGTAAACTCCGGCACATCTTGGTGTCTTCCTTGCTGCAGTGTGGTCCACTTTATATATTTATCCTCATAGCTTTTGACATTGTAGTACAACTCCTTGATGGCATTCTGGAATGAATTCCAAGTGGGTGCGGCTGAAAAAAGTGAGGTCGTAATTTCATCCTTCTGCATCTATTTGACCCTCAAATATGGGAATGTCAAAGTTAACTTGTACCTTAAAGGGTGTGGCGCTTTCAGAGTAGCTACTGGAAGTAGATGTGTCGTCCTTGGGTAGCTGCTAAAGGATTTGGGCAAAGTTTTCCATCATCGCGTTCCTTTGTCACTCGAGGGCCTCTTTGAGCAAGATTTTGATAGGATCTCCTGCCCCCTCATCTTTCTTTTCATCTGCCATGGGAGGCCGTTGGGATTTACGAGACTGGTCTTACAAAGGTTCGACCAATTCAAGCCCTAACTCCTTATATCCTGACCTCGTTGGGGACATGCAAAGAAAAATAGAGAAAGAGAAGACCGCTCTGATACAACTAACCCGGATTTAAACATGAATGCAACAAATTATAGAGATAACCACAAATATAGAGGTACATCAGAAATAATACTTCATTTCATTAATGTAAAATACTGAAATATGCTTACAAACAGAAATGGAAATAAACTAGCTCAGGCGATGGTAACTTATCTCTGAGGAGAGATGTGGCGGCTACATGCCTCTGAACTGTCTTACAATGAAGCTCGAAGGCTTATTTATTGTTGAGAAACAATGAGAAACCCTAAACATCCAAAACCCTAACACTAGGAGATGAAGGGCCAAATTATGGGCCCCATTTTGGGTAAATTGGTACATCAACTTCCTGGGGTCGTAACTTTGGCATATGATCTCTGTTTGACGTGCACAATACCTCGTTAGAAATATCTATCCGAGGAATAAAACTTTTGGAAGAAGAATATTGAATTGTGAACCCATCTTGCTCTCAGGTTTCTCAAAAAATGTCGTTTAGGGCCTCAAAATGGCGTCAAAAGTTCAGGACTCGAAAAACTACCAAAAATAGTAAATTGTGCTACAAATAAGGACACTGAAAAATTGAAAGAAACAATGGTGGGGGTCCAGGTGGAATTGGTGGGTGGCAACCAATATCCACCTGGATCATTCCTCCCCCCTTAGGAATTAATGGTCCCCATTGCATTGAGTTCCTCCATGAAATGAGGAAACTTCCGCTGAACTTGGTCCCTGGTGAGCCACTTGTTCTGGTGAAGGAGTTGGTCTGCTTTGACATCTCGATACAGTTGGATCTTTTACTGGAGAGTGAGCTTCATGAGCGTTTCCATGATCCGATTAGTTTAAGCTTGTTCCATGCAATCTGGATTTAACACTATTGGTGCGAGCTGTTCTGCAATGTCGAATGTGTCTTGTAATGGTGGAAAGTATGGCTGAAGGCGGTCCACATTGAACACTAGGTGTAGGCCAAGGAATGGGGGAATGCTGAGCTGAAATACATTGTCTCCCATAGCCTTGGTAATGGTGTAAGGACCATATCAGAGTGGTCTGAGTTTCCAATAGGCTCTAGTAAGGCGTTCCTTTTGCAAATGCAACTAGACTTTGTCGCCCACCTGAAACTTATGTGGCACCAGATGTTGATCATGTCGCTGTGTGTACTTGGCATTTGATTTCTCCAGAATGTTGTGGACCTGCTGGTGGATATGTTGGATGTGCTCAATGAAGCTGTTTGCCTTATCTATTTTGGAGTGGAAATGAGCCGAATCTGCCTAAGTAGTTGCAAATGGCATGGCCACATCAATGGGACATAATGTTTGGAATCCCAAGACCACTTGAAAAGGGATGTGTCTAGTCGAGCTGTGGAGAGCCCGGTTATAGCTATGCTGAACATAGGGGAGGCTCTCATCCCATCTGCGTGGATGCTTTGAGTTGTACATGTGTAGAATGTGTACGATCATCTTGTCTACAACCTCGGTTTGGGCATCAGTCTGGGGATGGAAGGCTGTGGAATTAGTGAGCTTGGTGTCGAGCATCAACCAGAGACTGGACCAAATTGTACTGAGGAACCTACTGTCCTGATATGAGATGATAGACTGTGGGATCCCAAAGTGTTCCCACACTCATTCAAAGAAGAGTTTAGCAGTGGCATCTGATGTGATATTCTTCTTGTAGGCCACCATAATGGACATCTTTGAGAACTTGTTGACGACAGAATGAACATGATACTATGGATAATCCGGATCATGCTACTCCAAGAAACAATCACAGAAGCTTAAAATATAACACAAAAACACTATCATTTCCATCTTAGTAGAAGGAAGGCCTAACACGTAACCCATGGAGATGGATTCCCAAGGTTGACTAGGGGTAGGTAGCTGAGTATAGAGGCCTTGCTTCTTGATGCTCAGTTTGGCAATGACACAGGAAGTGTAGTATCTGATGTACTTTCCGACATCCTGTCAAAGATTCAGCTAATAGAAATACTTCTGCAGTACTACCACCATTTTCTCGACCCCGAAATGCCCAATAGCCTGACTGTAGTGTGCTTCCCAAATCATCTTGGCACGCTCGCTTGAAGGAACACAAAGGTGACCCAGGTGGCATAACAAGGAATCCTGGAGGTGAAACTCTGGAACATACTGACCCTCCAAGGCTGTCTGGTATGTGTGGTCAAATTCTGGGTCACTTTTGTAGAGAAGTGGCCAATTAGAAGTCTCGTGCCCACAATAATTGAGCACGGTGGTTAACTCCATGATCGTGGTCGACTGAGGCAATCTGCAACATTATTGGTGCTGCCCTTCTTATACTTGATGTTAAAATGAAACTGTTGCAGGTATGTGGACCACTTCTGATGGCGATCATTCTGCAACTTCCCTTGCGTCTGTATGAACTACAGGGGCTAGTGGTCTGTGTGGATGTCCATTTCCTTCCCCAAAATGTAATGCTTCCATTATCGGCAGACCTGCACAATGGAATACATCTCTTTGTCATAAGTGGGTTACTCTTGGACTGTGTCTGAAAGTGTCTCACTGTGATATGCCACTGGATGCTCGTGTTGAGTAAGGACTGCCCCAATAGCATAGTCAGAGGCATCTGTCTCGAACTCAAATGGTTGTTGCAAGTCTGGTAATTCGAGCACTGGTGTTGAGTAGAGGTGATGTTTCAACTCTGTGAATGCCTTCTGTTGAGATTTAGACCAAAACAACTTTGTTTTCACTCCTCCCTTGGTGACTTGACTCAAGGGCCAAGGGATATGAGAAAATCCCAACAAGAAACTGCGGTAGAAGTTGGAAAGACCAAGAAAGATGCGGAGCTCTGTCAGAGTGGTTGGAGATGGCCAATACTGAATGATTTGGATCAATCTTGGATGGATCCACATGCACCCCTGTTCATCAATAATGTATCTGAGATACTTAACTTGGGTCATGCCAAAAGTGCATTTCTCCAAAGTGGCACATAAGTTGTGTTGCCGCAGTGTTTGGAGAACCTATAGGATGTGGCGGTGGTTCTCTTCCCAACTCTGGCTGAAGATGAGGATGTCATCCAAGTATACCACTACAAAGAGTTGGTGAATGGCCACAAGATGTCATCCATTAGCCTCATGAAGGTTGCAGGAGCATTCGTCAAACCAAAAGGCATAACAAACCATTCGAAAAGGTCCTCCTTGGCTTTGAAGGCAGTCTTCCACACATCAGAGGGTTCGATCGATACCTGGTGATATCCTGAATGCAAATCGATCTTGCTGAAATATTTTCCCCCCTTCAGTTTTTCCAAAAAGTCATTAATCATTGGGATCGGGTACCTATTCCAGAGAGTGATCTTTTTCAGCGTCTGATAGTCAATATAGAGTCTCCAAAACCCATCCTTCTTCTGTACCAAGATGATTGGGCTGCCACAGGGCGATGAATGCGGTTGGATGTGATCTTTCTGCAACAACCCCTGAATCTATCTCTTGATTTCATCATTCTCTAGAATGGAGCGCCGATAGATTGGTCCATTAGGAAGTGGCGCACCTGGGGTCAGATCAATGGAGTGTTTGACCTGACACTGCAGAGGAACCCCTGCATGAGAGGTGAATATGTCCTCGTACTCCTCCACGACCTTTTCCATTTGTAGTTGTGCGGAGGGGCCTTGTGTAGAGGTTGTGGCCATTGTATTCTTCTTTCCTTGAGAGCGTATCATCAGGAAAACAAATTTCCCGGTTTTGGAAATGATCTCACTGCATTGTTTTGCAATAACCAAAGATATGGCAGTAGGTGGTGCTACCTTCGGTAGCTTGTACAACTTATTTCCCAAAGTAACAATAACAGTAGGAGGCCTTGAATCATATACAACTCGTCGCTTCCAGAAGTATGGTTGGCCTAATAATACATCACAAACATCAAGGGGAGAAATGTCACACAATACCTTATCTGTGAAGGGCTTGGTGTTGTATGGAAGGAAACATTGCTACCTCACATAAAGATCCCGTCCTTGGTGAATCCATCCGATGGTGTACGGTTGTGGATGTGCTGTAGTTTGTAAGCCCAACTGCTTCACAACCTCTACCAAAATGAGGTTATTTTGGCTATCGATGTCAACAATGAACTATAGTGGGGAGACCTTTACCCACATCTGGGAGTGGAAGAGGTGCTTCTCCTCCTCTGGATCTTTGAGTTCCTCCTATTATCACTCCAAGAATATCTCCTAGGTTGTAGCTTAGAGATGCCTGGTAACATATAAATTCAACTTGTTGTTGCAATGGATGAATGGAAGGAATGATGCTTGTTTAACCCAAATAACCACTTCTACTTTGTTTCACTCCGGACATGCGTGAACACCCCCAGACTACAAAGCTTTGGACCACCAACTACTCATAGTTTAGAGATAAGGTGAATATGGAGAATACTGACCAGACCAACGGATGCACAAGACCATGTGATGGCCAGTTGCAACTAGTAAGAAGCCTGTAAATCTATTCTACTAATGCACAGACAGGATGACAACTCTCTGACAGTAGATAGAAAGAAACTTGGATAGCCTATTCAATGATACATTCAACAATCTAACACATAGATAGGATGACAACTTTCTAGTGCTAGGCCTTAAGGATCAAGAATACAACATATCAGGCACAACTTAGAACAGATAGAAAGTGGAAAATGAGGATTTAATAGCAAAAGAAGCTTGTATTTGCTGAAAATGACGATGAGACGCTGCAAGTGGAAAAATATCCACAGTCTCTAGAAGTTTAACCTTACATCAAAACATCAACCATCAACCTTGATTACATCTTTTTCTTGGGTATTTATAGAGTTTCATTACAAAGGCACTTTGCCGTTTAGGTATGGAGGGGTCATAATTGACCACCAACTGCATTTAATGACCTGATGGAGTCTCTGACTGCGTTTTCTTGCTGTAGTGGGTGAATTCAATCTGCTTAGGTGCTGTGCTATCCTCTTAGGCAGTTGGAGTTTTCGTATCAGTGTAGCTCCATAACTGTCAAATGCAGTTACAGGGCATGCCTGTACTTTCTCTCCCTTAGCCATGGGGTTTGTTGAATGTGGTTGTTGGGGTCTGTTAGTGACTGGTAATGGAAAGACGATCACCTTCTTCCTTTAGGAAAATGGAGTGGTCAAAGGACGTGGAGTGCATGGGTGAATGGACGGTCAAGATAATAGGGACAGATGATCGTTGGATCGGGAGAATAGACAGTCGAGATGGCTCAATGGAGTCTGTTGGATGATGTGGGAGTGGGTTGATTTTGGGCCGTTAGATCTTAGGCGACCAGATCTAATGGGGATCGGGCGGTGAAGTCACGCGGGGGTTTAACGAGCGGGCGGTTAGGTTAGGCGGTAAATGGTATTGATCGCACCACCTTTGGGCATAAAGCGTTAAAAGGACAGGGGCATGCGGTCCCACTCAACAATCGACACATAGCGGTGGATGAGAGAGAAAAACTTCTCTCATCTCATGCTAACGTTCGATCGGGTTACGGGCGCAGGGAGAGAGAATGCTGTCGGATCTCGGTGGAGATGATTGGACGGTGGGGAAATGATCACGTAGGTTGCTTTATCAGGCACGACAGGAGCCATTGGATTTGGCAAGGAAGATCAACAACGAAGATTAAAGGCGATGAATTTACGAATTCGCAAAGTCGTATGGGTGCAGTTTTATGCGGGTTTGGGATTTTTACGCTCAAGGCTTAAGGTAAAAGAGATTTTGTAGTTTTTTGAAGAAAAACAGAGGAAACAGAGATGAAGGGAGAATGAGTAGGGTAAAGGAAAAAGGCGAAAATGACTATTATGAGCTTCTTTTGAGCATAACCAAGAGGACCAAGCTCATTCTGACCTTAGAAAATCATCCTTCTATAACAGAGCTAACATTGGTTCCTTCTGGGGATGAGATCCTCCGTGTGAGGCCTCAAGAACTGTAGATCAATGCCTTTCCTACAAAACCAGATCAACAAAATTTCCTAGTGTTCCATTGGGCATGGAGTCTAATTGAGTCTACACTAAAAACTAATAAAACAACATATTTACAACGTTAAGGCTAGAAGACCTTAAATGAAATAAACTTTCAGAAATCACCCATTAACTAGGCCATCAAAAACTGTCTCTCCTTCCATGCTTTGCAACATGAAAGTGTTGTTCCCCTGGATCTGAGAAATGATAAAAGGCTCAGTCCACAGAGCATCAAACTTCCCATGGTTGCCTTTCTTCTCCTTCAGTGCATCCCACTTAAGGACCAAGTCTCCAACTTGAAAGCTATCTATCTTTGCCTTTCTTTCAAAGGCTTCCTTGATTCTCCTCTGATGTGTTGCAGACTTTTCAACTAGCTACTCTCTGATTTGATGCACTTCTGCCAAATCATCGATCCTCCTAGCCATGTAATTTTCTTTGTTTTGTTCTTCTTGTAGGAATTTTTCCACAGGGAGGGTCAACTGAATTGGGAATACAACCTTAGTGCCATATACCAGCTTGAATGGAGAATTCCCTATGGATTTCTTGGTAGTCACTCTATCAGCCCACAATGCATACTTGAGCTTGGAATCCTAGTTCTTTTTGTTGTCCACCAATAGATTTTTGATTATCCTTATCAGGCCCTTTTTGGAAGATTCTGATAGACCATTGCCTTGAGGGTAATATGAGGTGGAATGTACCAGTTTAATTCCCATTGAGTCACACATGTCCACCAACTCTTTTTCCTTGAAGGCTACTGCATTGTCTGTAACTAATTTATGTGGGCAGCCAAACCTAGTGAAAATGTTTTCAGTTAAGAACTTCATGACCACATGATGATCAACTTTCCTGGTAGGGATGGCCTCAATCCATTTAGTGAAGTAGTTAGTGGCTACTAAAATCCATCTGTGCTAGCCATTGGAATGTGGATTAATTTCTCGTATGAAATCCAAACCCCACTGCTGGAAAGAGCCATTGGCATGTATTGGCTTTAAGGGCAGGGACTTCAACTGCTATTTTCCTTCAAATCTTTGGCATCTGTCACAAGATTTTACAAATGAAAAGACATCAGAAAACAAAGCGGGAGAGTAATAACCAACTTTGAGGATCTTGTGGGCTGTGGTTTTCCAGTAGTGATGTCCTCCACATATGCTGGAATGGAACTAATGCATGACCTCCAGGGATTGTTCTATATCCAGACACCTCAAAAGAATTCCAGAGGGGTCCCTCCAGTAGAGCAAGTTTTGATGAATGCAATACTTGGCTACTCTGAGCTTAACAGTCCTAGCTTGGCTTGAACTAAGGCCTGGAGGGACTTCTAGCTTCAACAAAAATTGAGCTATTGTAGAATACCATTCACAAGAAGCTAGATTTTCTGCCAATGACCGGTTCTGCCCTAGTTCAGCTGTTTCTTCTGTCTATCCATCTTCTGAAATTGTGCTTATCAAATTCATGTCCAGCATCCTACAATTTTCTTCAGCCATTAGTGTGTCAAGGCCCTGACCTCTGACAAGCTTGGTGGACTTTAATTCTATGTTGAATTCAATAAGCTTTGCAATCCATTTTTCCCTTCTTCCATCAACATCTGGCTGCGTTAGGATGTCTTTTACTGAAGCAGAGGGCATATATGAAATTACTTTGGAATGGAGAATGTATATTATAAAAGATTTCAAAGCTTTGATAAGAGCATATGCCTGCTTTTGTATAATATCATACCTTAGTTTAGCATCCCTTAATGTTTTGCTGAAGAATGCCACTGGATGCTCTGAACCTTCATCATCTGTTTGCAATAAAACTGCTGCAAGGGTGTCACCTAAAGCAAATGAAAATATATGGAACTCCTTTCTATAGTCTGGGCTGATTAAAGTGGGAGCTTCCATAATAGCCCTCTTGATGGCTTCAAAAGATCTTCTTGCTGCATCTGTCCATTTGATTTCTGATCCCTTTTTTAGCATGGAGGTGATGTGTTTTATAAGTTCTGCAAAATTAGGAATAAACCTCCTTACAAAGTTTATCTTGCCCAAAAAGGATTGGATGTCCTTCTTTGATCTTGGGATAGACAAAGTTTGTATTGCTTTTCATCTCTCTGGGTCAATTATGACACCTGCAGCAGAGACAATGTGTCCTAACATCTTGCCCTCTTCTAAAGAAAACTGTGACTTTTTAGGATTGACTGAAATCCTAACCTTCTGCACGTCAGAAACACTTTCTTCAAATGCTGTAAGTGGTCCTGATGGCTGTTGGAGTATATGGTTATATCATCTAGGTAGACAAGGACAAACTTATCCTTCTCTCCTACAAACACTATATCCATAGCTCTCTGAAAGGTGGCTCCAACATTCATTAGCCTAAAAGGCATCTTGGAATACATGAAAGTGCCCCAAGGCATGGTGAATGCGGTCTTTTCTTGGTCATCTGGGTGTACAACAACTTGGTTGTATCGTGAAAATCCGTCTAGGAAAGACATCACTCTGGCTCCTGAGACTTTCTGCAGCAAATGCTCCATCTTTGGTAGGGGATAGTTGTCCTTCTTGGAGCATTTGTTCTAGTTCCTGAAATCAACGCAGAGCCTGTTTTCCCCAGTTTTCTTCCTCACCACTACCAAATTGGCTACCCACTTAGAATATCTCTGAGGGACTATAATTTTGGTAGCCAACAACTTCTTGATTTCTTTTTCAATCAGAGGAAGGAGCAATGGATTTATGGGTCTCAGCTTCTGCCTGAAAGGGATGGTGTCTTTCTCCAATGGGATCTTATGCTGGATAATCTTTTTATCATAAGTTTTAAGGTCACTGTATTCCCAAGCAAAGACATTGGCAAACTGCTTCATTAAGGTGCAATATTCAGAACTTTAGGTGGCAGACAAATGGGTGGACAAATGTATATATTTTGGATGCTCTGGACTCCCTATGTTATGCCTATGGACTGCAGATTGGTCTTCTTTTTGGGCAGCCTTATAAGGCACATCATTCTGGCCAAACAACTTCTTTAGGGGAACTAGGCCTTTAGGTATATAATTGCTAGGAAACCGAACAATGTTTTCATGGCCAATTCTGTTATTTAGCTGGGGCTGGGGACCCTATTCCAAGTTTTCATTCTCTTGGTCAATTTGCATTTCATAGAATTCATCAATGACTTGCAGAAACCTATTTACCTCATCATCATCCTCAAAAACTTTCCAATGTTGGACATTATCAGGTAAGGATGGTTTATATTTTACTTGGACTTCATAGACCAACTTAGGAGGCATGGGAGGGATGAACATGCTGGCAGACACGGCAAGGGAATCAACAAGCTGATTCTTGACTCTAGGGATATATGAGATACAAAAATTATCAAAAGAACCTTTGAGTCTCCATACCTCATCTCTATATGCTTTAAGCCTTGGGTGCCTTTCTTGGAACGTTTCGTTCACTTGTTGAATGATGAGATCAACATCTCCAAACACCTCTATACTTTTGATTCCTCTATCTTTGGCAGCGCTTAAGCCCAATATCATAGCCTCATACTCTGCTATATTGTTGGTGACTTGGAAAGTTAGCTTGAAAGACAGAGGTGTGCTTTCTTATTTTGGAGACAATAGCACCACTCCTGCTCTTGTAGTTTCTTTTGAACAGGCTCCATCAAAGAACATATCCCAAGCTTATGTTCCCTCTTCTTCAATTTGGAGAATGCAAGATCCAAAATCAGTGTCCACAACGTAAATAGGATGATTAGTGGGGTTCTTCTCATCACTGATGATATAGGCCAACCGGGCTTCGCTGTACAGTCTTCTGCTTTCTCCTCCAAAGACTGGGATAGTGGCATAAGATAAATCATTTTGTAATGTTCCCCCCAGCCTCTTAATCCATCCTCTGGATAGCAGCATGCCAAAATTAGGGGGAACATCTGCTACCACAATGTCCATCATCATGCTTTTCAAGGGTAGCTGAGTTAGGGTGATAGCTAAATCTTTGATCAACACCAGACATTTCACCTTCCTTGAATTAAAGGAGAATAAATCATGATATGGTATGGTGATATCAAGGCCTAACTCTTCCACGATAGCCTTGGGCATCAGATTGTGGTTGGCCCCGGTGTCTAGCAGGCAGTTGTGGAGGATTTTGTCATGAATGGTCAAGGAGACATAAAATGATGGAGAAGTATCATGAGCAGGTTCAGTCATTGGGCTAAGCACAACTATAGGTTTATCATATTGAAAATTCACATAGTCAGTGGAGGCTTGTGTGGATTTCAGCTCAAGGGCATCAAGGATAGGCTTTCTAAAGACTTCACTCTTTACAAGTTCTATCAGAGGTACATATATTTTTAACTTCTGGACTTCTGATTCAAAACTGAAAGGGAAAGGGGACTTGTTAGTGCCTCTTACCTCTTGAGTTGGCGCTTTGAGGATGATAGGGCCAGCTGGTGGTATTTTTTGTTTGTTAATTTGTTGCTCTGTTGGGACAACAACTCTTTGGACAAGATTCTCCTTGACATTGCTTGTTCTTGACCTCAGATTATATCTTTGCTGTTCATCAGTCTGCAGAACAACTTCTCTGTCCCACTCTTGACTGGTCTAGTCCTGGAGTAATGATTCTTCATAGGCAAAAAATGTCAAAAAGGCAGCACTGCCCTTATCTTCCATGCAATGAATGTCATCCTCTTCGTCTAGTTGTTATTCCTCCATGACTATGTTTTGGAAAGGAGCTTTAACCCTTTGTTCTTCACCGAATTCTTTACCCCTCTGAATGATCTACAATTGTTCATTTGCTCTTTTGAATGGATTTGGATTTCTTGGAGCAAATGTGTTTGGAAGCCTTGCTTTCCAAGAACTCTGCTCAACCTTGAGTTTGGATACTTCAGCAGCCAATGACTCTATCATTTTAGTCATTTTGTCTATTCTGGGCTCCGAAGACGAAGCAGAGGAAGAAGAAGCCTCACCTCTCTGCCTCATTCTATCAGCATGGCCTTTGAGCTTTTCTGCAGCCATTATATTGAATTCCACCTCTAAGGCTGCATCTTGCATTTCAATTAGAGTGGCACATCTTCTTTCTCTCAATAGCAGGAAAAAATCAGAGTCAAAAGCATTGGCGTAGGTGAGTTTGGCAGAGGTGGGGGTAGGCTCTACTTCCGCTGGTATCTTTCTATACATACGATTGAATCTTTTATCAAAATCAGACAATATAGTAGGTCTTTCTTATCCCCCCAATGCTTAAAAAACACATCATCTAATGCTTCAATGTCTACTATAGACCTAGGGGTCAGCTCTCTGAACCACTTTCTAGCCTCCCCATCAAGGCTTTGGACAAATACTCTCATCCATGCATCATCCTCACTGATATCTACGTTATCAGCATAACTATAAAAAGGCTCAAGGTGTTCTTCAGCAGTTACTCCCTCTGTACCAGTGAACTTAGGCATGTATTTATGATATTCTCCTACAGGCATGGCATTCAAAGGAACATGCAGGACTAGGGGTCCATACCTAGTAGCTATGATTCTTTCCATCTTTGTGGGTGCTTGTTGGCCTGCTATGACTGGGGTAGATGGAGGGGTATTGGTCGTTTGGATGACAGAAGGCTGAGAAATGAATGATAGGGCAGAAGGAAACTGATGGACTATAAGGGAGGTTTTCTTTGGACTAATATCCCAAGGGGGACAATACTAGGCTCTATACTCTCAACATATACATGCTCAGCTATAAGCCTCTCTTGCAGAGATACATAAGATGTTTTAGGCTTACCTAATCCTGATGCTTCTTCTGTGATGTTTTTCTTTTCTTGACAATCTTCTTAGGGTCAGGCACTAGGTCAGATGGTGATTTCTGAGGATTTCTCCAAGTATGCCTCACAAACTGAGCCAGAACTGCGATGTGGAGTCGCCAAAGGTTGGTCCTCCGGTAGAGTCGCCAGATAGATGATTACAACCGAGAATGTGTCCAAACTTTGTCTATCATCAAAGCTGGATCTGTGTCATTCTCCCAGGGAATCTGAGCTTCAATCTCCTCTCCCCGGCAATGGTGCCAATTTTGTTATCACTCCAAGAAACTCTCCTAGTTTGTACCTCAGAGATGCCTGGTAACATATAAATTCAACTTATCGTTGCAATGGATGAATGGAAGGAATGATGCTTGTTCAAGCCAGATAACCACTTCTACTTCGTTTCACTCTAGACATGCGTGAACACCCCCAAACTACAAGGCTTTGGACCACCAACTACTCACAGTTTAGAGATAAGGTGAATATGGAGAATACTGACTAGACCAACAAATGCACAAGGCCATGTGATGGCTGGTTGCAACTAGTAAGAAGCCTGTAAATCTATTCTACTAATGCACAAACAAGATGACAGTTCTCTGACACTAGATAGAAAGAAACCTGGATAACCTATTCAATGATACATTCAACAATCTAACACATAGATAGGATGACAACTTTCTAGTGCTAGACCTTAAGGATCAAGAATACAACATATCAGGCACAACTTAGAACAGATAGAAAGTGGAAAGTGAGCAGTTAACAACAAAAGAAGCTTGTATTAGCTGAAAATGAAGACGAGACGCTACAAGTGGAAAAATATCCACAGTCTCCAGGAGTTGAATCTTACATCAAAACATCAACCATCAACCTTGATTACATCTTTTTCCTGGGTATTTATAGAGTTTCATTACAAAGGCACTTGGTCGTTTAGGTATGGAGGGGTCATAATTGACCACCAATTGCATTTAACGGCCTAATGGAGTCTCTGATTGTGTTTTCTTGCTGTAGTGGGTGAATCCCATCTGCTCAGGTGCTGTGTTGTCCTCTTAGGCAGTTGGAGTGTTCGTATCAGTGTAGCTCCATAACTGTTAAATGCAGTTACAGGGCATGCTTGTACTTTCTCTCCCTTAGACAAGCTGTCTATTGAATGTGGTTGTTAGGGTCTATTAGGGGCAAACAGAGTGGTCAAAGGACGTGGAGTGCATGGGTGAATGGACGGTCGAGATGATAGGGACGGATGACCGTCGGATCGGGAGAGTAGACAGTAGAGATGGCTTGACGGAGTCTGTCGGACGATGTAGGAAAGGGTTGATTTTGGGCCGTTAGATCTTAGGCGGCCAGATCTAACGGTGATCGGGTGGTAAAGTCGCACGGGGGTTTAACGGGCGGGCGGTTAGGTTAGGCGGTGAATGGTATTGATCGCACCGCCTTCGGGCATAAAGCGGTAAAAGGACAGGGGCATGCGATCCCACTCAACAATTGACACATAGCAGCGGATGAGAGAGAAAAACCGCTCTCATCGCGCACTAACGTTCAATTGGGTTACGAGCGCGGGGAGAGCGAATGTTGTCAAATCTCGGCGGAGATGATCGGACGGTTGTGAAATGATGGAGCAGGTTGCTTTATCGGGTGCGACGGGAGTCGTTGGATTTGGCGGGGAAGATCAACAACATAGATTAAAGGCGATGAATTTACAAAGGCGCAAAGTCGTATTGGTGCGGATTTATGAGGGTTTGGGATTTTCACGGTTGGGGCTTAAGGTAAAAGGAATTTTGTAGTTTTTTGAAGAAAAACAGAGGAAACAGAGATGAAGGGAGAATGAGCAGGGTAAAGGAAAAAGGCGAAAATGACTATTATGAGCTTCTTTTGAGCATAACCAAGGGGACCAAGCTCATTATGACCTTAGAAAATCATCCTTCTATAGAAAAGCTAACACCTCCTTCTGGATCTTCGTCGTGGCAACAATGGCGTTGGGCTCCGCATCGATAATCTGCTTCCCTTTGTCATTCCCCTTATTGGGTTCTGACTCAGAGTCTAAACATGCATCTGACTTCGAATACTTTAGCTTGGCCACCAGTGACTGCTTGGCCCGACACTCACTTGTGTTGTGCGTGGAGCTCTTATGGAACACACACCACTTTCTCGTATCCTTCTTCGGCTGCGCGGTGTTATTCTTTGCTTGTGGCTTTGGCGGGTTGTCCTGGGCCACACTGCCTTGGCTTTGTCCTTTTTTTAGCAGTTTGGGGGCGCCTTTCCCTTGCTTTGGATTTGCAGATGCAAAGTCTCCTTCTTCTGTTTAAAATTCTGCTCGATCTTGACAGTGTATTGGTACGTCATGCCGAGCGAGGAGATGTCCAGGAACTCGATCTTGTCCTGGATGTACCTGTGTAGGCAGCCATTGTATTTGAGTACCAAATAAAGCTTAGAATCCTTAATACCCAACTTTGTGCGAAGGGTATGAAAAATATTGATAAACTCCCTGCACATCTTGGTCCCTTCCCTGCGGCGGCGTGATCCACTTTATGTATTTATCCTCGTAGATTTTGACAGGGTAGTACTGCTCCTTGATGGCATTTCAGAATGAATTCGAAGTGGGTGTGGCTGAAAAAAGCGAGGCCATACTTTCATCCTTCTACTCGCAGTAGGTTTCCCACCAGTCCTTGATGTGGCTGGTGGCTTTGAGAAGAGCGAAAGTAATCTTTTCCCGGTCGGAAAAATCATGTATAGAAAAATACCCTTCTATCAGATTTAACCATTTATCTACAATGTCTGCATCTATCTGAACCCAAAATATGGGAATATCAAAATTAACTTGTACCTTAAAGGGTGTGGTGCTTCTAGAGTAGCTGTTGGAACTAGATGTGGCGCCCTTGGGTAGCCACTGAAGGATCTATGCAAAGTTGTCCATCATTGCGTTCATTTGTCGCTCGAGGGCCTCTTCGAGCAAGATTTTGATAGGATCTCCTTCCCCCTCGTCTTTCTTTTCATCCGCCATGGGAGGCCGTCGAGATTTGCGAAGCTGGTCTTGCAAAGGTTCGACCAGTTCAAGCCCTAACTCCTTATATCCTGACCTCGTTGGGGACATGCAAAGAAAAACAGATAAGGAGAAGACCAGTCTGATACCGCTGATCTAGATTTAAACAGGAACACAACAAATTACAAAGATAACCATAAATACAGAGGTACATCAGAAATAATACATCATTCCATTAATGTAAAATATTGAAATATGCTTACAAAAAGAAATGGAAATAAACTAGCTCGGGCGATGGTAGCTTATCTCTGAGGGGATATGTGGCGGCTACATGCCTCTGAACTATCTTACAATGAGGATCGAAGGCTTATTTATTAGTTAGAAAAATTCAAAACCCTAACCCTACGAGATGAAGCGCCAAACTATGGGCCCCGTTTTGGTTAAATTGGTACATCAACTTCCCGAGGTCATGACTTTGGGATACGATCTCCATTTGACGAGCACAATACCTTGTTAGAAAGATATATACAAGGACTACAACTTTGGGAAGAGAAACATCAATCCATGGACCCATGTTGCTCCTAGTTTTCCCAAAAAATATCGTTCAGGGCCTCAAAATGACCTTGGAAGTTTAGGACCCGAAAAGATGCCAAAAATAGTAAATTGTGCTACAAATAAGGAAACTAAAAAATTGAAAGAAACAATGTTGGGGGTCCAAGTGGAATTGGCGGGTGGCCACCAATATCCACCTGGATCATTCCCAAAAATGTCAATCTTCATTCCATGCAATAAATCCATTAACGTGCCCATAGCAATAGATTTCATTTTAATATAATGCATTCTGGGTTTCCTTTGTTGATCATTTCTGATCAAGCCTCTCCTTTTCTCACTCACTTTTGATAGGTTTTATGGAAAATCTTGAGTTTTCAACTAAAAGTTTCTAATCGTTTTTCATCTATTAATGGATGGATAAACAAAGTAGCTATAAAGACTTGTGTGAACAATTTGTGTGATCCAACAAAATAAAAACAAGGCAATTCATTTGCATATTGGTCACTAACACTTTGAGATTTGTTATGGTTTTCAATCACTTTCACCTTATGAGTTGCCAATGCTTCATCCAACTAAAATTCTATACAAAAAAAATAAGAATGCAAAGTCAAAAAGTTGTTACATTCAAATGCTTGGAACAATTAAAGTTCAAAAAGCAAGAAAACTTCTGCATATGTAGGCCAACTACAATGCTCTATGGAACAAGCATCAAGTTCAACATCAATTTCAAATCAAAGATATAACTTAACCAAGAATTTAGAAAAAGAAAGACTCAAAGAACAACATCATCATAAACTTAAGCCTTCGTGTCATGGTCCTTATACTATTTAACAACCTATTGGATAAAATGTTTTTCCAATTGGTTTACTATCTCGATTAACCATGATTTTGTGCAACACACATTTTATGAATATTTACATTTTGAATAAGAACGCCTCATGTAATGAATAGACACAATCTCCAATTTTCAACCTCATCTTCCTACTGATATCCTTTTCAAGGCCAGAACTCAATAGCTACATACCTAGTTTCTAGGAAAGGAGATTTACCTCAACAAGCCAATTGCCACAATATATAATATACCTAATTTATATTAGATCTACCAAAAATTATTTTCTAGGGTTGTTTCCATTAACATAGCTATTTATTTTATGCACTTCATATGACAGTCTTCTTGTCTACATTTCAACTGTTCCTTGTATCTTCACATCTAGTAATTAATACTCTTGTCCTTTTTGATATCACAAGAGGCATTCAAAGCAAGGTTCAAACATTGATCCCTCTAGGAATGTGGTCAATATACATCTTATATACCCTATAACACCAATTGCACCTAGTTTATTCCTTAAGGCTCCATCAAGTTGCAGGTTGCGACTTATAAAAAACTTCTCGGTTAAGGTGAGTCATTATGTTTATCACTCTTGGCTTTGTAGGAAGCCTTTGAATATAGAATGTGGCCCTAAATGATCCTCACTCACAAACTTCATCCTGAATAAAGAAATACAAATTTCTAACCTAACTCAGGGGTCTTACCATTATCTAATTTGCTTTGGTTGCCATTCTTGTAAATGACCTACTTTATATGTTCAATGGACCTAAAAGCAAAGTTGATGAGAAAATACCATTCTAGCATACTAAAATTCTCCCCTCTTGGGCCAAAAGGACAAATAATATCCCATGTGAGATTGAAAATCAAATATCAAATCCCTTACCTCATTGTACTAAAAACTTCCATTGACATGCTAAAAAAAGGAAAGTCACAACAATCTCCTCATATATTTACCATAGACGACAAAAATAGGGAACACCAAATCCTTACTTCATCAGGCAATATTTTCAACAATCCAATTTTGGAGAAGCCAATCGATACAGATTGCACCCATTACAACCATAATACTAAGGGAAGAATATATAAATAATTGTTACATTATGCAAAGTTGAATCAACTGACTATAATTTCACTTATTTTTTAGAGAGTTACAACAACTACTATAATTTTCATTATTTCTAAGCTAATTGATTTAAAAGCCAATTGATTTAAATCTAAATCTACCCACATAACTGCATAATAGAGCACTTAATTTTTTTCAAAATCAATACTACAGGAGGGGAATTACGGTTATTAATCCATAATTCTAGTAGTAGAATATTTGTTCAAGTCACTAGTAACATTCAAGAGTTTCACATGGTTCATCATATAATAGTCAATTCAAAAGAAATCTAGGAAGTGATATACGGCACTTAAATTAATACTAGAATATATTCTAGGTGTTCAGAAAAAGCCACTGAATAGTCTAGCCACATACTACCCATTTGATGATACACACTCCCTTGTAGAACGAGTGATGCCCAATACAGTAATAATAATGACCACATTTCGTAAACCATCTAACATATATCAGTGGTAGAGATTTGCAACACACTAAATATGATAGAAAGCATGTCTGTCAAAAGAAGTTGCTAGATTAGGTACAATAACTCACCTCCCAACTATAGAAATGTCACACCTATAGATCAAACTTATATATGCAATGTACTAAACCATAATACTTGATCTAGTTCTACAAAACATTAAGCGGAAGCATAATCGATTTCATGAGCAACATCATGCATAAAAACATATAACTAATCAAGAGAAATAATCAACCATAACATGTCAAGATATATCACTGGGGAAAGCACCAGCATAAAACCCCTATCTGTATTATCAATCAAGTGGAAATCCTCTTCTGTTTACAAAAAGAATACGCTCAAGAGCTATCCTATACTTTCTGCAATCAAAAGATGAAGATCATAGACTACCTAGGCCTCAATATATAGGCCACAAGTCCTCCAATCTCCTATATCACGTAATTCTCTTGGAAATAAATCTTTCTCCATGTAAGGAATACTTACTAGAAATATCCAAGCATCCAATAGTACATTGTCCCTCATTTGAACTTAACTGGGTCTCTTTCTGAACTAACATGCATCAGTTATCCATGAGGGAATGCTCAATTATCTGAAATAATAGTTGTCACATGCATGCAAGCATTAACAAACTATATCTCATTAATTTAACAACTTGTTAAATTAATCTAACTGGACTTGATTAAGTAAAAGTAAGTCAACTAATCCTCTCATTATATAACTCATACTTGATTCCTCAATCAGTGGAGAAAATCAAGGATAAATTCCTTAATCAGTAGGACAACTAATTGCATGTTCTCACAAAGACTTCAAGTTTAGTTTTCCATAATTAATTAACTCGTGGAGATTAATTAATTAATATTTTAAACTGTTGTTAAGAACAAATTTGTTTTTACTTCCTATAGTTAGACCAAGGACTGCTAAAAATAGGAAGGGACCTATATATGCTATTTTTAGAAGATTCTATTTTTAGTAGTTTCACCTCCCACCCAAGGTGGCCAAAATGCTCATTGGCCAAACTGCTATTTTTAGGAGTTCTATTTTTAGCACATTCTAAATTTAGCATTTTTTGTTGCACACTTTTCAACACTCACTCTCAAAAAGAAAAGGATTATCAGCAACCCTGATCCTGTCTCTATGGAACTCAAACTTGCCCTTTGACAATGCCTTTGTCAAAATATTTGCATCCTGTTCCTCGTTTGAAATGTATAGCAACATCATGATCCTCTTGACCACACAATCCCATAGATGATGATAGTGGATATCTATATGCTTGGACCTATCATGAAACACTGGATTCTCAGAGAGTTTAATGCAACTCTGATTATCACAATATATCACGGTAGGATCCATCATCTGACCAAAAAATCCCACTAGAATCTTCCGCATCAAGATGGCCTCACATGCAACCTGATTAGCAGTCATGTATTCAGCCTCCGCTGAGCTAAGTGAAACTGATCTCTGTTTCCTGCTATACCAAGAAACTGCAGCTGACCCAAGGTTGAATATTCCTCCAGAAGTGCTCTTCCTATCTGATGGACCACCTGCCCAATCTGCATCCGTGAAGCCTTGGAGCTTCACTCCCTTTGTTTGCCTGTACCATAATCCATATTGTGTAGTGCCTCTGAGATATCTTAGCACATGCTTTGTTGCCTTCCAAAATAACTTGGTTGGCTGAACCTTAGCTTGACTCAGCTGGTTCACCACAAAGCACAAATCTGGTCGTGTGTTCACTAGATACATAAGTGAACCCACAAGCTGCCGATAAACAATAACAGCTACTACCTCACCTGAATTAGCATCTTCCTTCCTCCAGTTACCTGCTAGAGGAGTCTCCATGAGCTTGCACATCTCCTTGTGGAAGCGCGCCTGAGTATCTCATTGGCATACTTGCCTTGACACAAATACTTCCACATCTCTCTGCTACACCTCCGTGCCTAGAAAGTGGTGCATGAGGCCCATGTCCTTCATCTCAAACTCTCTTGCAAGGTCCTCCTTGCAAGACTTGATCAACAGATCATCACATGTCAAAATCATATCATCGACATAAAGTACAATAATCAATAGCTTACCTTCTACCATGATGTGATAGAGGTTCGCATCTGCTTCATCTTGGTGAAGCCCAACCCGGTGAACTAGCTGTCGATTCTAGTATACCAAGCACGGGGTGCTTGCTTCAGCCCATGCAATGCTCTCTTGAGCCAACACACATGCGATCAGGGGTTAAATTTGACGCCCGTATCCCTGTATTTCTCTTTTTTACCTGTAAAATACGTTTTAGTTTTAAATTTCCACATCATGGGCAACTTGCCATTAATTTTCAAAAACGTCATATTGATGGGCAGGTTTAAAAATTAAAAGTTAAAAAAAATAAAATTATAATTTATATATAATATATATATTTAACCTTATGTCATATATTTTTTATACATGTAGGCTGTAAGTTACAATGTGGCGAGTCGGTGACTGGATTGTTGAATAATTGTTTGTGACTGGATCTGTAACCTTGTAACTCCCGTCAGGGCAGTAGGCAACTTGCAAGTTTAGTGTTTACTGATAAAGGATAGTGATCGGATGGCTATCAGATCTGTGGATTTTGCATTCAATTCGCATCGGGTTTAGCGCTTGAGCATTTATCACTGTAAACTTACCACTGTACGAGACTACCGCGTGTCCAAGATATGGAAAGTAACAAGTTACAAGGCGAATCGACGATCCTTGACATGGAAGTGTGCCCAGTTGGATTTTCATTAGAAAATACAATTCTGGGAATGTATGCCCGAGCGGCGAGCAGGGGTTAAATTTGACACCCGTATGCCCATATTTCTCTTTTTTACCCGTAAAATACGTTTTAGTTTTAAATTTCCACGTCATGGGCAACTTGCCATTAATTTTCAAAAACGTCATATTGACGGGCAGGTTTAAAAATTAAAAGTTAAAAAAAAAATTATAATTTTTTTTTTTTTTTATATATATATTTAACCTTATGTCATATATTTTTTATACGTGTAGGCTGTAAGTTACAATGTGGTGAGTCGGCGACTAGATTGTTGAATAATTGTTTGTGACTGGATCTGTAACCTTATAATCTCCCGCCGGGGCAGCAGGGCAACTTGCAAGTTTAGCGTTTACTGATAAAGGACAGTGATCGGATGGCTATCAGATCTGTGGATTTTGCATTCAATTCGCATTCAATTCGCATTGGGTTTATCGCTTGAGCATTTACCACTATAAACTTACCACTATACGAGACTACCGCGTTTCCAAGATATGGAAAGTAACAAGTTACAAGGCAAATCGGCGATCCTTGACATGGAAGTGTGCTCATTTGGATTTTCATTAGAAAATACAATTCTGGGAATGTATGCGCGAGCGGCGAGGGCCGAGTCGTCAACTATAATTTTGCGCCAGAGACGCTACACAGTTAAAACCAACATCAACCCCGGTCCCCAACAGAGTTCTGGTCGTGTGTCTGGTGCGATTTCTGTTGAGTTTTCAGCTTCTGTCATCAGTTTATATACATCTATATACATCGTCGATTCGCCGTGGCGGAAGAGCAGTGCCCAACTTAAATTTTTCCCAACTTAAATTTTGCGTTGCCAGGTTTTTGAAATCCCTCCCTCTCTCTGTACAAATAACAATTACACTGTTATAGCTGGTAATTTCTTGAAGTGATTCATGGATGATATAATTGTGTGGTGCCATATTTTATTTTTTTGGATGTGCTTTGCTTTAATTCCAATAGATAGCGTTGCTCTTTCAGTGGTATTGTTAAATAACTTTATTCAAACTTAATCACATCCTGTGGGGTTGACAAGGGTTTTTGAACACCGACAACGATCCTATGGGGTTGAGCGGATGTTAGCCTCTCTGAAAACAAACAACGTCCTTGTCGCCCAGTCAACTCTCAAAGTCTTTGTTTGCCAAAGAAAATATTTGGCATGTAAACTCTCAAAGTCTTTGTTTGCCAGCAAAAATATCTGGTATGTTAAATACACACAGTTTGACACTGGTGGCCCGGTTGCAAACTCTCAAAGTCTTTGTTTGCCAGCAAAAATATCTGGTATGTTAAATACAGACAGTTTGACACTGGTGGGTAGGCTGCCGTGGCCCCATTTTAAATATTAAATTGGTTTTTCAAGCTTTTACCTTTGCGGTCGGTAAATGCCCAATTCTAACTATATTGCGTGGGATCCACGAGGATTTGTTCACAACTTTAATTAATGTCTTAATATGGTGAATTATTAAGATCTGGATGTCCTTAAATAAAATTGTTTCATTTTACGGGTTAATCGATTTATTGGTCCCATTCAGTATTAGATTCCATGAAAGTTAACGATTAACGTTACTGGAGTTCCGTAAAAAATAACTGCTTTGAAAGTGAAGGCTCATGATTGATTACCTGTACCCCAGTGTTCGAGTGGGGCTGATTTCAGAGAGGCTTAGTCATGCCAAGACAAATATGAATGGGACCGGCCCACCGGGGACCTACTTGTGTTGATTTCAGAAAGGCTGAATCATGCCCATACAAATTTGAAGGGAATATTATGGAATCATCTAATTTTATAATAATTTTATTTTTATGTGGTGAATATCCAGTGAATCAAAACAAAAAGTTTCTAATAATCAAATTCTGAAGACTAAAATTGACTTAGAATTAGATTAAGATTTTTAACAACATCACTACACTCTGCGCAAATCTTAAATTTTAGTAAGACTTTAATTAACCAAAACTTTTGACCTAATATCCATCAAATGTAATTTAAAAAAGCTCTTACTACCAAAATAACTTTGGAACTTTTAAGGGGTTAAATTTGATGGGTGACCCAAAAAAACTCAAAACATTTGAACAATCTGGAAAATTTGCAGAAAAATTTGATTAGCAGGGCTCAAAACAAAGTGTAGCAATGAGACTTGAGCCGAATTGTACAACAAAAAATGGAAAATTTGAACAATTATGAGTACAATTTGAAATTAGATGAAACTTGTACAAATAAATTTTAAAAGTCATATGATGGGCAGTTTAAAAATAAAAACGTCATAAAAAAATTCCTTGACGGGTAGGGTCACTCGTCAAATTTAACCCCTGCATGTGACTCACGATCGAAGGTCTCAAATCCCTTTGGTTACTCTATGTATACCTCTTCCTCAACCTCTCCATTGAGGAAAGTTGTTTTCACATCCATCTGATGGATCTTCCAACCCATCTGTGCTGATAGTGCTAGAATCAATCTGATCGATGAGTACCTTGCAACAAGAGCAAAGGTCTCATCATAGTCAATCCCCTCCACCTATGAGAAACCACGGGCAACAAAAATTGCCTTGTGTTTCTCAATACTGCCATCAACTGCATGCTTTACCTTGTAAAGCCATCGAGAAGTAACCACTGACTTGTCCCCCAGTCTAGGGACAACATACCACACACTATTTTGCATGATAGAATCATACTCCTCTACCATTGCATCCACCCAAACTTGCTGCTGCACTGCCTCATCAAAAGAAGAAGGCTCAGTCACTACACATTCCCCAACCAGGGCCATGTAGCCAGTGTATCTATCGGGAGATCTCCTCTGTCTGCGCTGAGAGGATGGCTGCACCACGTTCTCTCTAGCATCCTGCATCAATCTGTCAACTTCCCATGAGCATTTCTGGCCATCTCTGGAAGACTCTCCAGCAGTGGTGATCTCCACCACTGGAATCTCTGCATGTGGACGATCCACATCATCAGGAGGCTCCTCCTCATTAGGAACTAATAGTTCATCGTCATCACCATGCAACTTGAGCTCCCTCTCAAGTGACACTCACATGGCTTGCTTCTCATCAAACTTCAGATCCCTGCGCACTACGGTCCTCTGATTGGCAGGCAGAAACACACGATACTTATGAGGTGTATTCTTGTATCCCACGAGTATTCCCAACTCAGCTGTTGGTTCTTGCTTCTTCCGAGCATCTTTGGTCACATGACAGAAGACTG
Source organism: Pinus taeda (assembly GCA_000404065.3). Taxonomy (NCBI): domain Eukaryota; kingdom Viridiplantae; phylum Streptophyta; class Pinopsida; order Pinales; family Pinaceae; genus Pinus; species Pinus taeda. The sequence continues at coordinate 15,150 of APFE030710111.1, read as the reverse complement.
GTGATCCAAATATGCGGAAGTGACTTACATCTGATCGCTTCCTCGAAAAAGCCTCTATAGGTGTCTTCATCCCCAACATGCAATGAGGACTTCTGTTATGAAGATATACTATTGTATTGCATGCCTCAACCCACAGATGAAGTGGTAGGCCTTGGTCATGCAACATCGCTCGAGCTGCTCCCACAATAGACTTGTTCTTCCTTTCGGCCATCCCATTCTTTTATGGGTTATGAGGTGCCGTGAGTTCCCGTTTAATTCCTTCTGAAGCACAAAAGTCTTTAAATTGCTGGGAACCATACTCTCCACCATTATCTGTCTACAAGGCCTTTACTTTCATCCTTTATTCTTTCTTTGCCAAATATTTTAACTCACAAAACTTCAAGAAGGTTTGATCCTTCTTTTACATGAAGTAGATCCAACATCTACGAGAAAAATCATCAACAAAAATAACATAGTACCTATGCTTTGCCATGGAGGCTGTAGATAGGGGCCATACATCTGAATGAACTCTCTCCAAAACTACTCCTGCTCTACCATCCCGATCGTGAAAGGAAGCTTTTGCATACTTACCCAAAGTGCAACCTTTGCATGTGCTTGTTTACTTCAGCTTGCACTTGGGTAATCCGATAGAAATTTGCTGCATGATCTTCAAGGCCCCATGATGCAAGTGGCCCAGTCTCCTATGCCATAACTCACCAATATCTTGGCCATGCACCACCTCTGCTTTGGAACTCAATGTAGCACAATATTCTACCTTTGACTTATAGAGATTCTTAATTCGAATCCCTATCTGTTTGATCTGTCCAGTGCCGATATGCCTTAGGAAAACCTTTCCCAAACTAAAGACTACATCATAGCCTTTATCCTCAAGCATAGCAATAGACACAATATTATTTTTCAGCCCTGGTACATACATAACATTAGAAAGAGTGAGGGGAGAACCATGCTCCCTTTGAAACACAACCGTACCTTCACTTGAGACACGGTACTTTCCATCATCGCCCATCTCGATCCGTATCTGGAGATCCTTCTCCTCCAAAGTGCTGAAAATATTCTTGTCACCTTACATGTGGAAAGAGGCTCCACTGTCTAAGTACCAAACACATCCCATGCTGGATTAAACCATGCATGCAATAAGTGAGAAATCCATCTCAAACTGTGAAGCTAGTGCATCACCATCAAATTCTTTGGAGGAACCTTTCTTGGACTTCTTCTTTGGGAAATTAGTAGCATAATGGCCCAACTCATGACAATGAAAGCATCCCACCTTCGACTTGTCAAAATTCTTCCCTCCTTGAGAAGACTTGGATTGGGATGCCTTCCCTTTCCCTTTCTCAGCTTTAGATGCTAAAGCCAAGTTCTCTTCATCATCATGTTTTGAAGAAGAAGCTCCATCCCTAGTGATTTGTCTGATCTCCTCCTGCATCAAATCTGACCATAGTGGTTCCCAATCTGGTAGTTTTTCCCTTCCATTCATCGAGTCCCGGTAGCTATGCCAGCTCTTAGGAAGGCCAAGGAGTGCTAGACTCACCATATCATCATCAATAGTCACGACCCCTACACTTGCAAGCTCATCCCTGTAGGTGGTGAGCTTGTTCAGGAACGTAGAGATAATGTCACCCTTTTCACAGTTGATCTTGTGAAGTTTGTCCTTCAGTGCCAACTTCCTCTGATCACTGCTATTATGATATAAATCTTTCAATGTTTTCCACATTGCATGTGGATTCTCCTTCCCATGGAGGCTTGAAATTATGTGATCTCGAACTCCCTCTAGGATCAGTCTCCTAGCTCTAGCCACACACTTCTTCCATTTCGCCAGTTGAGTCGCATCAATAGGCTTAGAGACTTCTTGATCAATGAAGTCCTTAAGGTCGTTATCTTCCAATACTACCTCCATGAGATCCTTCCAAGCTATGTAGTTTGAGCTGCCATCAAGGGCATACTCAAGCCTCAAACCATAGAAATCCATCGGTGAAATGTATGTGATAAGAACTTGAGATCTATATCCCAAATAATAAACTTCGAATTTCTCTTGCATGTATACTGTTCTTCCTTGATCACTTGTGCTCTGATACCGTGTAGGAATGTCACACCTGTAAATCAAACTGATATATGCAATGTACTAAAGCATAATACTTGATCTAGTTCGACAAAACATTAAGCGGAAGCATAATCGATTTCATGAGCAACATCAAGCATAAACACATATAACTGATCAAGAGAAATAACCAACCATAACACAAGATATATCACTGGGGAAAGCACCAGCATAAAACCCCTATCTGTATTATCAATCAAGTGGAAATCCTCTTCTGTTTACAAAAAGAATAAGCTCAAGAGCTATCCTGTACTCTCTGCAATCAAAAGATGAAGACTGTAGACTACCTAGGCCTCAATATATAGGCCACAAGTCCTCCAATCTCCTATATCATGTAATTCTCTTGGAAATAAATCCTTCTCCATGTAAGGAATACTTACTAGAAATATCCAAGAATTTGATAGTACATTGTCCCTCATCTGAACTCAACTGGGTCTCTGTCTGAACTGACATGCATTAGTTATCCATGAGGGAATGCTTAGTTATCTGAAATAATAGTTGTCACATGCATGCAAGAATTAACAAACTATATCTCATTAATTTAACAACTTGTTAAATTAATCTAACTGGACTTGACTAAGTAAAACTAAGTCAACTGATCCTCTCACTATAGAACTCATACTTGATTCCTCAATCAGTGGAGAAAATCAAGGATAAATTCCTCAATCAGTGGGACAACTAATTGCATGTTCTCACAAGGCCTTCAAGTTTAATTTTCCATAATTAATTAACTCATGGAGATTAATTATTAATATTTTGAACTACTGTTAAGACCAAATTCATTTTTACTTCCTATAGTTAGACCAGGGACTGCTAAAAATAGGAAGGGACCCAGAAATGCTATTTTTAGAAGAATCTATTTTTAGCAGTTTCACCTCTCACCCAAGGTGGCCAAAATGCTTATTGGCCAAATTGCTATTTTTAGAAGTGTTATTTTTAGGAGTTCTATTTTTAGCACATTCTAAATTTAGCATTTCTTGTTGCACACTTTTCAACACCAACCCTAGAAAAAATTCCATTAGACCCCTCACTCAATTATCACCCCTGATTTAACTCCCGGGGCTTGAGAAGATTGCTTAGGACTTATCAATTTACTAGTGGTCCACGGAATCCACAGGTCAAAGCCTCAACCCTTAATTAGTACCAGGGTATCTAAAGGTGTAACCTCGACCCAAAATGCAGGTCTACCCTGCCTTCCACAAAGTGCAAGCACAAAAATCTGTCAAAAGATGCCTCAGGTCATTGTAGGGTATTTGTTTCTTTCTAGAACTAAGCAAAAGGTTTGATAATTATTGTAGCAAGGGCTTCCCTATAAGCTAGTAAGACAAAATTATGCATTCCTCTATTTAGAGTGTTTTTAGAAATAATATTGGCACCTACATAGCACATCTAAGCTACAAGTAGAGATATAATAGGATTCCAATGCACCCACTAGCTATCCATTATTTTGAATTCCACTCTATCATTCCAGAGCCAAGAAGAACCTGAAGAAAAAGTGTCAAGCATACTAAAATAAAAAAATAAAAAATAGAGTCAGATTCAGGTGCACATCGATCCCTGTGCTTTGTGTTGATAAAGGAATTAATGGTTTCATGTGACCCTACCATTAACCGTGTTCCCTGCTACCACTTACTTCAAGAAGGAAAAAGGGCTCCATGATGTTGTCTCTTCCTTTCTCATACTCTGTCTTCCTTTATCTATTTTCCCCATTGTTTGTTCCGGTCCCATCTCCCTTCACTAAATTTTCTACACTTTGAATTCACATTTTGGTTGGTTAGGGCACAGTCTGGCTCAACCCCTCTAGACCAACCAAAAGTGTCTCGCCTATCCTCAGTATACATATTTTTAGGGTGGTTAGCCTAGTCATCATAGGTAAGTCTTGCAGGCCAATCAATCCTCATGTCATTTGGCCCCTTTCCCCTTTGCTTTCCATTTGTCATCCTATAAGGCTTGTTCATGTAGAAAAATATTCTCAAGTCCTAGAGTCAATTGTCCATTTTTCCTGTCCATGTGCCTATGCTTTTTTTTTTTCTTTCAAAATATTTACTACTGTTTGTAAGAGGGGGAATTTCCCAAAAGGGTAGTCACAATTTCATTCTTTTAACATTATCCTTGTTTGATAAATGAGAAAATCATGTAGGAGTGGGATCTAAAAGCATCCTATAGGAAGAATAAGATCTTGTAGTATCCATTTAGTCCACAATCTCAAAACAAAATCCATAGTGAGTACTCTGTATTTGTGTTTTTAGAACTAGAAAAGACAACAAATTTATATTTTGGCTACTTCCATAAATTTGGGCAATAATCTATAGTGATAATATATCTAATACCTAACACAATAAACTTGCATAATAAAAAATTTACATAATATTACAAGATCTATTATGATGAATTATTCTAGTGAAACATCCACAATAATTTACAAATCACTTACAACCAAAAGTAGAATTAATATTGTACCACAGGAAAAAAATACAATAATCACATACTCAATGGTTATAATTAAAAATTTACAAAACAACATTCAATATTCTAATACATAAGAGGGAGGAGGAGAGAGAAATGATATAAACTCATAACATCTATCTTATTATCCATAAAATATGTATGATGTCTCTCAATCTCCAAGCATAAAGATGTTCATCACTTTTCTTGTCAAGGATACGAGTCAACCTCCTAGGTAAATCTCAAAGAAGTTGTCAAGGCCCCCTCTTCATCTTTAGAGAGGTGGTACTCCCCTTTTGATATGTGGAATATTGTTATCATGGTCTTAGATGAATGTAATGGGCGAGTGCTAAACAATGAATCCCAACAAATCTTCTAGCATAGCTCTCATACAATATATTCAAATATGGATATAAATACATATGAAAATAAATAATTTATGTACTAGGGTTTGCCTCAAATAAGTAATTTTCCTTCATTTTTAAAATATGGTGAATCCATAATAATTAATGACTTCACAAAATGAAATTCTAAAAAAAAAAAATATGGATAGGTCTTCAAGAAACTTTAAAAGAGTATGTTAGAATCACATAATATTGTAAAGCTTCAATTGCACAAGAATCCAATTATACATCACTATACATACTCATGCTTGCAACATGAAAATTAAATAGCTTTTTGTTAATGATAATATCTCAATGTGGCAAGTTTAACATTGTTTGAAAACTAAAACAACCTCCTATATAATAAATAAATAAATTGTAATTAAACTACTGTGAGATACCTTTTATTCCTATCCTTGCATAAACCTTTCTAATGGGCTATTGCATGCGCCAAATGAAGATCACATGCCAAAGTTATGACATTGGAAAGTTGACGTTCCAACTAACCCCATTAGGGCCCATACCTTTTGGCGCTTCATCTCTTAGGGTTAGGTTTTTGGATGTTTAGGGTTTGTCAATGTTTCTTCATGATAAAAAGGCATCCAAGCCTCATTGTAACACAATTCACAAGGCATGTAGCCATCACATATCTTCTCAGAGATAAGCTACTATCACATGAGCTAGTTTGTTTCCTTTCTGCATGTAAATAATTTTCAGCATTTGCTATTTATTAATTGAAGTTTTCATTCGTTGTACCTATGTTTTTTTTGTTTAAATTTGTATTTGTTTCATTCGTCCATAAATTAGGATCATATGGAGAGTCAATTTTTTCACCTCTATCCTTGTCTTCACTGTGCTAAGACAAATCACTTATCTAAAAAAGTTCAAAAGAAGAAGCAAGTTAAAAAACAATTAATTATGGATAGATAAATTATTAGAGATGTAATTCAAAAGTACAAAAGTTATGTTAGTCTTACTGCCTAGTCAAGATAGAAGTAGACAAAAAAAAAAGAAAAAGAAAAAGAAAAGCAAAAAATTGTCAAGAAAGTATTCCATATTATTTTGGGCATGACCTAGATCTATATCTAAATATTCTCTAAAGTCAAAGATGGTACTCTCCACACCTCAAAGGGGAGAGCATAATGATAAAATAAACTTTCCTACACCTATCAGGGGTGGAGTAAATTAAAATGGATATGTTTAGTGGTGATTTGGAAAATACCACCTTATTCAAAGTAAATTGGTTAGTGGTCATAAAGAAAACCACTACATTATTTAAAGTAGATTGGTTAGTGTTAAACCATAAACCACTAATATCCATAGAGTACGGCTAGTCGTCAACTAGAAAAACCACTAAATGAAATGAATTTGGTTATTAGTCAACCAACAACATCACCACCTAAAGAATGCAAAGTTCCAATTTGGATCCTTTCAAGAATGAAATATTGAAAAACTTCTCACCTTGTACATGATGGGAGAACATCATATATCATGCTTTAGGATTCAAAGTCTAACCAATCAATCAAACTTCAATCAATGTTGGGAATTCCAATATAGCAATTAGTCTCTTCAACAACAATATATTTTAGTTGTTCATTGGGAATGTTTAGAAATATCAATTGTTCACTTCTAGATGTTAAAGAATTTTTAGGCATATCTTCATCAAAACTCTATTAAACAATTTCATATTGAACATGACAAAAGTTATTGGTACAATTATTCATACTTGTGATTGAAGGGGGAATGGTAGATTGTGAGTTCTTAGACAATCACAAAGTTCGAGAAACATAGATATGAGTTGTAAAGCTTATCCTTGATCAGGTGTTGTCATGATCCATTGATGAGTTGGCATTGAGATCTAAATCTAGAATGGTCCAATTGCTGTATTATAAATTAACATCATGAGATCAATACAATGAGTAAGGATATGCTTAAGATATTTTTTTCCACTTTGCTTGTTTTATTTTCCTTGCCTAATTTTTAACAAAGAGAGTTGAAGATGAAAAACACTTTCTATTAGATTCTTCATTTTACACTCACATTCAACGTAGTTTTCAAAATATTTGTCACACCAGATTTTTGATATTTTAAATCAACAAAAGTATGGTGATTTTGGAATACTTTTTTTTATTGCTTTTCAAGCATAGAAAATGCTAAAGAATTCCACGTAATCTCTTACCTTTTGCATGTCCAACAAACCATATTGATTTTAGTGGATGTCAATTATCATCGTAAGCACCATATATATATTCTAGATAATAAAAAATATTCCTTTAATTTTTTAATTAATAATTGAAAAAAATATTTAATTTTCAAATAAAATTATGTTTTTTTTGCTTGTTAGATAACGTGACTTCCGAGATGACTAGCACACCTAACTTGTGATTTGAGTTGCCACGACCCAGGGGCATATAAACTATTAAAATCTCTTAGGGACTACACTTGGCCTTAGCCACACCAACCCTTGGCATGGCTAAATTTTTGTCCACAAGGTTTCGAACCAATGCCCTTTTTACCACAAAATGCCTTAACAGAATACCCTATCACCATCTATGCTAAACCCTGTAGATAAATAAAAATTATATTATTATTTATAAATAAAAAATATTTTATAATAAATTGTTTTGAGCAATAAATTACAGTTAATTAAAATAATAATAATAATTTTAATATACAAATTATTTAAAAAATTAGAAAACTTTAAAATTTTGTTTTAAATATTTTATTATAATAGTTTATATAAATTAATATTTATTTATTAAAAAATACTTTCTAAAAAGCTCAGAGCATTTATTTTGAAGCTTTATAGAAAAAAGATCAAATACATCAAGCAAATGAAGAAACAATATGCCCCATAGACTATCTTTAACCTTGTAAACGTTAAATAAATTTTTTTCTAAACCTTTACTAATAAAAATTGCAATAAACATTTAATAACTTTTTTATATAACACCATTCAAAACTAAATTGAATAGCTACACCTTTAAATATAAGGTGAGGTATCATACCTTTAATTGCATAACATTGATCCACAAATATTAATATGCCACTAATTGTGAATCTCTAATAATCACACCCAACGTTGATTGACATAAGATGACATGATCCACAAATAAACTGCTCACACAACTATTTCTTGTTTTATTAAAGCGCCCATTACAATATTGTCCTTTAGCAGGCATTTTGTGTTTCAACATGTATCCATGCTAATGATGTTTTAAACTACAATTTTTTTTGGGCATTTTGTTTATAAAGAGTGTTTATATCTCAACAATTTAATATCAAATTTTAGATAATAATAGTTATACATCTTTTCATCTTAGTCAATTGAATTTTTTGCGAGTGGGTTAACATTAAAGTATAATCAGTTTAACATCATATTACTATGAATTAGAGGCGGAGATAGCATATCATTTTAAATTGGGATATTGGGATATTGTTCTGTGTTTAAACACAACAATGTTTCAAATGTGAATGAGTTATTTTGTAATGAAAAAGTCATAAAGTAGTTATGGTGGTACACTTTTAGTAAATATGTGTTATAATAGGATAAATATTAGGTTTTAAAATAGAAATAGAGTTATTAGTATTAATAAGAATTAATTTTTTAGTTTAAAGGATTAACTTAATCAGTATGGTGAAGTTTTTTAATATGATTGCTAGTTGTTGTTAATCATGAGTTTAGTCTCTTTAAATTTTTGAGGGAGACCCTGTAATGAGAGCTAACAATTTATCTTATTTAATACATTTTTCCTTTTATATAAATTATGTTTTTTCCTTTATTACATTACTTTAATGTTTTTTATATTAATAGATTCCATCACTATTTCTTTATTAAAATCGCCTATTCTTCTATAGTTACTTTTTAAATTAATTGGATCACAAAATTAATGTATGTATGTATGTTTGTTTGTTTGTTTGTTTTTTTTTTTTTTTAAATAAGAGGTTTTATTATTATTATCATTATTTCTTTATTAAAGTCACTTATTCTTAACAACTCTATTATGGTGACAACCATAAATTTAGTAAAATAGTACTTTATTTAAATCAAGTTTACTAACAAGGTCTATCGTGTTTCACAATTATTCTTTTATTTAGTGGTGAAACTACATGATGTGTTGATGGTCATAATATTTAATCATGATTCTATATTTAGTAGATTTCTTTATCTTAATATTTCTACACCAAGCTTGATTTTCAGCACAACATATCATTCCAAATCAAATGAGAAATTTAGAGCATCAATCAATGTTGAAATATATTTTCAAAATATTGAATAATGAAACCACCTTGAAACTAGGAAGCTTACATAACTATGAATATCACAACTCCTCGAGCATGCGTTATTAAGGTAGTGTGTTGGTAGAAATGTAAATCATTGGTAAAAGTGGTATGATGATAATACATAATTATGTATTGGTAGAAATGTAAATCATTGGTAAAAGTGGTATGATGATAATACATAATTATAGTAGGTGGCGAAATAGATTATTTCATGAGAATCGGATGAAACAATTTCAAGAAAAATGTGATATTTTGTTATTTAAAATGCATTTTTTGAAAACCCTTTCGGGCACTCTAATTATAAAGATTAAACAACTTAAACTCAATTTTTTTTTTTTATTTTTATTTTTTTTTTTAAATCTATCACAAATTTTGGTTAAGATTAGCTAGAAAAAATGTTGTGAAAAAATATCATTTTGTCTATAAGTTAAACTACCCCATTACAATATATCTTGTACATATCTTATTTTATTTATAATGATTAACATTATAATTATTTTATATCAAAATATAAATTAATTTAATTGAATGTCGTTGATTATTCATTATAATATTTATACAAGAATTTTCAATAAATTCATTTATAATTTTTTAGAACAATTTTCTACTAATTATAAAAAATTAATTAAATTGATAATAGTACATTAATTTATTTTCAATTGAGAATTATTATTAAAAATCTTTCTTTTTCTCTATTACAATCTTTCATCAATACTTCTATTCATTTGAATATTATTTATAAAACTCACTTCAACTATAATTTAAATTATAGATTTATAATTGACCATTAATTCCTCTCTCTCTCTCTCTCTCTCTCTCTCTCTTTTCTCTCTCTCTAATATATATATATATATATAATATATATATATATATATATATATTCATCGAACTGATGGCCTCCCGCCTTTCCCAATGCAACCGTGAATGATAAGACTTGGCGCTTTTATTATGTCAGCTGTTTGACTTAAATGCTGGTACGTCCGCCTGATATTTATTTGGGATGTTTACTGGTAGCGCCGGTTAGGGTTTCCACCTGCCGGTTTCTCTCGCACGGTCACTTACCTTTTGTCAACCCTGTCCCGCTCATTTGTCATTTTACACTCCTCCGCTGTGCCAAATGTTTGCTCTGCTCTGTGGGAACTTTCGCACCTCGCCGTTCTGGTTTCAACACTGGTTCTATGGATGCCTTCGGTCCTCTGTTGCTATGGAGGTACGGTTACAGTGCACTGTAGAGACACCCTCCGCTCTGCACAGTGATAATATTTTGATTTATGGTTTGTTAGGTGGATTCTTTCGTTTAAATGTCGTTTCTGGTCGATTAATTGATGGGTTTGTTTCGTGACAAGGTTTCCACCAAACTATCGCGCTCCAGTTCCACTGCCAAGGTAAACTCTGGTTCCCTGATAAACTTGTCTGTCACTTCTCTTTCACACCTTGACACCCGCGCTCCGTGTCTTCAGGGGTATAATGGTTGTTGCGGTTTTCGACTCGGCCTCCTTAGCTTCAGGTGAGGTTCTGTGTTTCTATTTCATCTGCTTGTTGTTTTTAATGATTGTTTTGACTGTAAACAATACTAATCTGCCCCCATTTCGTTTGCAGGTGGCTCAATGTAGTTGGCCTCTGTGGTTCAACGCACTCCACGGTCTCTGGCAATCGCTCGAATTCTCTAGCTCTTCCCTACGGGTAGGGTCCTTCCATATTAGTTTGTTTGTAACTTATAGAGGTTCTGGGACTTCATTTTGTTCTAGTCCGTCACCTGAGCGGTGAAATAGATAGGTTTCTTGACTGTGTAACCCTCTTGGGGTCCTGCACGTTGGTCCTTCGTTACCGAAGTCTTCGTTTTATAATACTGTTGCTGGGTTGTTTGAAACCCCTGTTTTGTAAAATGATTATTGGTTTATTTCGAATCCTCGTCCTATGATGTTGATGCTTGAATATTTAAAACCCTCGGGTTGTTTGAAACCCTTATTCACCCGATACTGTTGATGATTCCTTGCTGTAGTAATTATGTTTACTTTTCCTGGTTGTGTCGTTCTGTTGCTCGAAAACTCTGTTTCGAGGTTCTGTTTTGAAAGAGTTTTGTGTCTCGAAGGAGCGTGTGACGCTCTGGACTGTAATATGCTTTGTTTACAACAATTAATGAAATGATACGATTTTATTTAGGTTCATTCTGGCATTTGCTTTTAAAATAATATGAGGGTTTATTTGGATTACCTGTTGGTTTGCTTGCGTTTGCAATTTCCCGTCCTTCTTCTCTGGAAGTAATACATATGGCAGCGACCTGCTCTTCCTGTGAATACTTGTTGTCTGCTTATTCCAACGTGAATTAGTTACACAGAATTTATGTATAGATGTATGAAACTAAACTGTACAGTGGTGATTTAATAGATAAATAAAAACAAACTTTCATTTCGAAATGACTGTATGTTTCCTTTCTCTGCCTGAGGAATCTTTTTACATTGTTTCTATTTTTCCTTTTAATCTCCTGAGGCACAACTGTTCTTTGTTCAGGTAGAACTGCCCCAACAGAATTGGGTAACTGTCCACCAATTTCTGTTACCAGGCTGTTGGTTACCATTAACTGTTCCTAACTAACACAATTCATAAAAATTCTAATTAACTATCAGCCTATTTTACTGTTACTAATTCCTATCTAAAAGAAACAGTTCACAATTTTAATTGTCCTGGTCCTAACGACCTTCTGAAAAATAAAACAAATAAATAAAGTAAAATAACTGACAAGTCTAACACCTGTCCAGCTATGCATGTATGATTGAGTGTTCTTGTCTCTCCATGAGACCGTCAACCACCTTCTGTCTCCTCGGAGCTGGATGCTCCTGCATCAGGCTCCCGAGGTGGCAAAAAGTCATGGCTCCGTTCCATGAGGTCGTCGACAGAATAGCCTGCTTTCTGTACCTGTGATGCGTTAAGCCACGAACTGTCCTCTATCGGATGGTTCTTCCATTTGACCAAATACCGCAAGTACTCCTTCCTGCGTGTGCGCTTAGCTACCTGTGTGTCTAAAATCCTTTCGATCTCAAGGGGTGGTGCCATTGGCATCTGTCTCGTCCATGAATCTCCTTCACAATTGGTGTCCCGTGGTGGCTTTGTTGCTGTAATATCTGTTGAATCAGTGACATAAGGAAACAGATATGCCACGTTAAAAATAGGGGAAATACCGATCCCTGGTGGCAACTGTAGTTCATAGGCGTTTGCAGAAAATTTGTGAATGATTTTACAGGGCCCGATTTTCTTAAATTTTAGCTTGTTGTACTCTCATTTTGGAAACCGTTCCTTACGTAAGTACGCAAGGACTTCATCCCCTACGTTGAACTGAACTTCCCGACGCTTTATATCAGCTCGCTGTTTATACCTATGACTGCTGTCCTGTAATTTCAGTTTGACCTGTTCATGCAAGTTACTCATTGCTTGGGCGAAATCTTCCCCATCAGCGCTTCGTTTCTCAAGTTTCCCCAAATCTCGTAATTCATGCACTCCTCGTGGATGCATGCCGTACAGAATCTGGAACGGACTGTATCCTGTGCTGCGGTTAGGGGAATCGTTGTATGCGAATTCCGCCTGAGCAAGTACACGGTCCCAAGTCTGGGAGTTTTCACCTGTTAAACTTCGAAGTAAATTTCCCAGACTTCAGTTTACTACCTCTGTCTGACCATCCGTCTGCGGATGATAAGCGGAGCTGAATTGCAACTGGGTATTCAACTTTTTCCACAGAGTTCTCCAAAAATGACCGGTGAACTTTACATCTCTGTCAGAGATAATGGATCTTGGAAGTCCATGCAATCGCACGATCTCAGTAAAGAAAAGATGTGCTATGTAAGTAGCATCGCTGGTTTTCTTGCATGGTACAAAGTGTGCCATTTTTGAAAATCGGTCTACCACAACCATTACTGAATCAAATCCTCGTTGTGTCTTCGGCAAACCCAGTACAAAATCCATACTAACTGAATCCCATGGTCGGCTAGGGATGGGTAATGACATATAAAGTCCAGTGTTCTGACTGTGACCTTTTGCCAGTTGACAAATTTTACATCTACTCACGTACCTCTGCACATCCCGCTGCAACTTTGGCCAGAAATAAAAATGTTGTACCTGAGAAATCGTTTTGTCAATACCGAAATGTCCAGCCAGACCCCCACTGTGTTTTTCCTGTATAATGTTTTCCCGCATAGAACAGTTGGGAATACACAACTGCCCTCCCTTAAACAACAATCCTTCCTGTAGATTATAGTCTAACCACATGCTGTTATTTCGTAACAGCGGGTTTTGGCAAGCCTCATAGGCCTCCCTAAACTCGGTGTCGGTCGGATACAGCTCTTTTAAATGTTCAAAGCCTAAAATCTGCATCGTGCTTTCCTGTAGAAGCAATGTTCTTCTACTCAGTGCATCTGCCACCTTATTTGATTGCCCACTAATGTGTTTTAATACAAATGTGAAACTTTGCAAGTACTCAACCCAAGCTGCATGCTTATGGTTCAATTTATGCTGCTGCATAATTTACTACAATGCAGAATTATCAGAGAACAAAACAAATTCGTTACCTAACAGATAATGTCGCCAATGTTTCAAAGCTTGCACAATGGCGTAAAACTCCTTGTCGTAGGTTGAGTATTTTTGCCTACTCTCATTTAGCTTTTCACTGAAATAAGCAACCGGTCTGTCCTCCTGACTAAGGACTGCCCCAATGGCTGTACCACTGGCATCGCAACGAACTTGAAAAAGTTTGTTGAAATCAGGTAGTCTCAATATTGGTCTTTCAGTAATCTTCTTTTTCAAAATCTGAAAATTATTTTCTGCTGCTTCAGTCCAGTGAAATGTCTGATTTATCTTCTTGATCGTATCCAACATTGGTGCGCAAATCTCGCTGAAATTTCTGATAAACTTCCTGTAAAAACTAGCTAGTCCGTGGAAACTTCGGACTTCAAATAAACTTTTCAGAGAAGGCCAGCTAATTATAGCTGTCACCTTTTCTGGGTCCATTTTTAGTTCATTTTCTGCGATGACAAAGCCCAGATACACTAATTCTCGCTGAAAAAAAGTACATTTCTTCAGATTAATTAGCAGCTTGTTCTGCTGCAACTTCCTCAACACACTCATGTCTGAAATGTTCCTCTTTAGTCTTGCTAAAAATCAGAATATCATCCAGGTAAACTATTACGAACTTGCCATTAAATTCCTTCAGCACTTCATTCATCATGCGCATGAACGTGCTGGGAGCGTTGCTCAAACCAAATGGCATCACCAGCCACTCATATAAGCCTTCGTTCGTCTTGAAAGCGGTCTTCCATTCATCTCCTTCCCGAATTCGGATCTGGTGATATCCACTTTTCAAGTCAATCTTCAAAAAATAAGCCGCCCCACTCAAACAATCCATCATATCGTCCATTCTCGGTAAGGGAAATCTGTACCTAACAGTAATTTTGTTAATAGCCCTGGAATCTGTACACATTCTCCACTCTCCTCCTTTCTTTGGAGCCAAAACAATTGGTACTGCACATGGGCTCATGCTTTCTCGAATCAAACCTTTGTCCAACAACTCCTGGACCTGTTTCCTGATTTCTTCATGGTCTTTAGGAATCATGCGATAAGCTACTTTATTTGGCAGGCTTGCTCCTGGTATAAAGTCAATACAGTGAATAATACCTCTTCTTGGTGGCAATTCATCTGGAAGATCATCTACCACAATGTCCCCAAAGTCCTGCAGCAACTTTTGAACTTCTTCGGGCAAATCTGAAATCTGTGTATGAAGTACCACTGCCTTTGGTCTCCTTATGACAACAAAATTTATTTCGCTGTCCTCAATCTGTTTTATAAACTCCTTTCCGCCTAACAGTAGTGCTTTCACCCCACTGGCTTCTGTCGTATTTTCCTCCTTGATGGGTACAAGCGTATGCTTGATTCCATCTTTAACAAACTTATAGC